>CAAKHC010012289.1:6362-17799 GCA_901007825.1 Macroramphosus scolopax
GGGGGGGGGGGGGGGGGGGGGGAGAAGGCGAACCGACGCAGAAGGGGGAGACACTGCCGGTGAGACTGGACAGGTTTAATGTTCTGGCCACCGGCGTCTCCGAACGTATCGACCGACGAGGAGAAATCCGCCCGTTTGTGGAGGGGACGTGGGAGCAGCGCTCGTGATATGAGTCTGTGATGACAAGTGCTGATTTATATTGAGGTGGACGTGGATGTACAGAGCCCTGAGGGCAGCTCACCTACTCACGCATTACCGTCACTGTCAGGAAGGGACAATGAGAGGGAGACAGAGGGGGGGGAGGTCAGAGAAAGAGAATTTCCTATATCCAAGGTAACCACATGGAGCAAGACTCACCATCACCTGGAAATTGGAAGAATACAATGTAAAAATCGTATTTTTCAATTGTGTTTTTTCTCTCAAGACAAGTTTGATTTACAGGAGAAGGTTCTGCAAAAACATCCTAACATGCTTACAATGCTGACATCCTGACGTTTAGGAGGTTTTATCGTTTTACCATCTTATTTAGGTCGGTGGACGTCCGTCAAAGGGCCGCATTATCAGTTAGTATCATTACCAGAAGAATGCTGCAAACATGGCAAACTGCATGTGTCCAACTGGTGTAGTGGAGACTGCAGGAAGGAGATTATAGCACACGTATGGAGATTATTGCACATGTGTGGAGATTATTGCACGGTGGAATCCTTCTATCCAAAGATGTTTGTAAGAATATGTTTGTGTCTTCATGGAAACATTTAATCATCTGCAGAATCTGATGTGCTAAAACTGCAAACACACAACTAACAGGTAAGAGACTGTGTGTGTGTGTGTGTGTGTGTGTGTGTGTGTGTCAGAGAAAGAAAGAAAGAGAGAGAGACACATGGCATGAGAGCAATTACCTCCAGTAATTTCATCTGCTGACATATACATTGTAGGATCATTTTAAAACTGGGGGTCCGAAATGGGATCTTTTAAGCTGAGCCGTTAAAAATCGAAGAATTCAAATAACTTTCCTTATTGAGAATTTTATAGATTCCACATTACGAATGACCTTGAAAAAGAGAGAAGAAAAAATGCTCCTGAGAAAAAAGTGCTTGCTGGGTTGGATTCACAGAGGACCGGTTGATGAAGAGACGGGCCGGCCTGATGTGACTCCTGTTAGGTAAGAGAGGTTCACAGTTTGTTATTAGGTGAAAGGTGCATGCAAATTTGAAAGATCAGGCTCATCACATGGCATTGATAACGCCGCCGCCATGCAGGGATGCAATTACCAAAATCAAAAGATCAGTGTTCGGTGTCACGTTATCAGGCAAATTACATTATTACAATTTTTCCCCTTTGATGATATCGCAGCCTGTGATCTTTCAAAAGGAAAAAACATTATGTACCGAAACTGCTCCGTTGCAATCAGCTCCTGATGAGTCAGCCATCTTTGACTGATTAAAAAGTCCAACATACATTTTTGAGGGACTTCCTGTTTGGTCTGTCCCACATCCCCGCCTGAGAACAGCGGCCGATCTGTTGAGTGTTTTCTCTGCTCACGACATCAAAATCCTCTCAAATATTTACAGAGCTCCTTTTAATAACTGCATTTCCCTCACAAGTTTCTCGTTATAAAACCGTCTCTGCCGGACGCCGCGGCCAGATTTTTGCTCCTCGGGAGATTCCAAGCGATAAGAAAATCCAAACATCCGGCGGGTTTATACTTCATAGAGTGTGTTTTTAGTGGCGTGCATTGTCTCTGACAATTAGCCCCGAGAAGCGGAGTCCTCCGTTGCATGCTTTGCCTTTATAGTGTGCTGACAGACGAATCCCCTCCGGGGTCACAACTCTGCAGCCGCACAGAGACACAACAGAAAACACCGGATATGAGATATGAGAAGCCTTTTTAACTGCATTATGGGAATAACTTCACCAAATAGGTGCCATCGAGCTCCTCCACTGTCCACTACGCTTGAGTGTGCTATGCACTGTTTTCTCCTCATATCACCCCCCCTTCTTCTCCCACCAACTCCACCCCCACCTTCAGCCGTCCACCCCCCACCGATAAATCCATCTGGGGGATCAATGCTGCAGCGAATCACTAAAAGTTATCAGCAGCAGCCCTGCCAAATCAGCAAACACAATCACTATGTAAATCCATCTTCACCTCTCTTCACAAAGACGGCTCGCTATGAGATGAGTGAAGCCGCCTTGTCTGAGATCTAAACGGGAGATGGGATTGAGACCTCCGGCCGGTTGAAGAGTATCAGCCCATACAAAGAGTTTATCGGAGATACGTAGTCTCACCGACCGGCAGCTTGATATTAGAGTCTAATAGACAGGAGCTGCAGATGAGTCCTGGTGCACAACCTCACATGATGAGTAATGATCGGGTTGATTATCGGCATCTTATAGATGATTGCGTCTTCGCTCAGAAAGGCAGATTAACAGAAAATGTCTGCGGTGTGCAGACAGTTGCATCAGTCTTATCTGTCATTTTAGGAATTTATGTTCTCAAACAGAGATGCTGCTTCCTGCAGAAGAATTCTTAGTTAACTGACTGACATTAATGTAGTTTATAAATTATTTTTATTCAAAATAGCTCCACATTATTACATTTCATCAGATGCGAAACCAAAATAAAACAGCAGCGTGATGTTGGTTTCATGTTTCGGCCTCCCTGCTCTCAACATAAAGGCAGCGGCCATGGAGGAACCCGTATGGGTCGACCACTGGTGTAAACAGTAACCGGCAGGCCGTCAGATGTTTATATCATATCCGCCATAACAGCGGCTACTTTTCATGTTTACTAGAAAGTTGCCACGGGCGGGTCATTTATATGCCTAGATTGAGCTCTGATGGTGACATCTGTGCTTCTGTCAGTCATGATGCTGCTGTGGCCCCACCTTCCCCATTGCTGTGGGCAGCCTCCCCCCCCTACAGCTCCTCTCTCCTCCCCCTCACCCCCCCTCCCCGAGACAGCTCGGTGACCAGGCCTGCAGGAGAGGGACTCGCTGTGATGAAATAGAGGTAGGCAGTTGTTCCTTCAGCCTCGGGGTCATTATTTAAAAAGTGACAGAGACTCCAGTGAGTGAACGTGAGAGATGTAAGGAAGGAGGGAGGGTGAGATATTGAGAGGAGGGAGGCGGGGTGGCTCGGTTGTGCAGGTGTATTGTCCAGCGGAGGGAGAGGCTGCTGGGAGACAAATGAATCCAGCAGGCATTTGGTACACACCGGAGATTGCTTATCGATCCAGATCGGAGTATTCAGGCCGGCCTGAGAGAAGGCTGAGAATTTTCTGAGGGAGTTAATAACCTGGCAGCTCAGCTGTCTTGTCCAATTCACCAAAGGCAGAGGCCTAATCAGGGCTGGATTCCCTTTTCTGTCTGAGGAGGGGGCTCCAGCCCTCCACCCCTCTTTCAGCTTTTGCCTCCCTCTCCGTCTCTCCATCTCCTCCCCTCATCCCTCCTTCCACGGCCCCTCACTTCCACTCCATCGGAGCTCTGAAAGTGATTGAAATGACAGCCTATAGAAAGAGGCTAATCAAATTGTTTATTATCAGTCTGAATCAATATGTATGGATTGTTAAAACATCAAAGTCAGCCCCTGGAAAAGTAATAGTGGTCGGCCAGAAGCAGCTGCTCAGCCAAGGCCGGGTCCCCGGGAGCCTCGCTCCATTTAAAGCGACTTTCACTCTTACTTAAGTCCCGATGACCCGATGAGGTCAGCTGGCTGAAGGGTTTGTACACGCCTGCGCTGCAGCACCGCTTCATGCAGCCCCTCAAAACTTGCCCGCAAGCTACTCAAAAACATGTCTGTGCAAGCTGACTGATAAACAGTCCATCACGGAAACAAATGAGCCACCGTGCTACCGAGATAAAGACCATCGCTCACCTCCTGTGCTGCGAGCAATATTTTGGAGAACCGATCATCGGTCCCCCTTCAGAGTCAATATTTTGCACCCATCCTTCCTGGTTCCCTCTCTTCAGGAGACCGGTCTGGATTGCAAATGAGGTCAGGCTGATGAATGAGTCAGCTGAAGGGATAAAATTGCTTTGAGATGGACATTGTAGTTGGTTTCGGGGGCCGCGAGACAAGCCGGCACGGAAGATTGATGGATAGCCATTGTCCATTCATTGGCGCTGAGTGTGACACCTGATGTTTGGCCGGGGTCTCCCCGTCCACCTCCGACACCCCGCCAACACAAGGCATGTCGGGGGCCTGATAGAATGATTAGACACTGAATGATATCTTCTTCTGCGGCTCTCCATCTCCACCACTTTACTACTAGTAAACATCAAGATGGATCACGGCGTCTGCAGCCACGGGGGTCAAATGTGAGAGGACGTCAGCGGCCTCACAGCACACTAAATTATCGAATTTGTTTCTTGGGAAATTTTCATTAAAGCACCAAAGTGCAGCACATATGGAAAGTGTTTTGTTATTGCAGCCGACAAACCGTCTTTTCGCCCTCATAGTCAGGTTGCCGGTTCAATAAAGCCGGGTCACCGTTTTAAACAACACTCTGAACCACAGCACAATAGGAAAGGCTTCCTAATTGGACGTCCACTCAACTCCTTATCATCAGCCCCATTACATAATCCACATGAAGGCCCCGTCATCCATCATACCGCAAATTTGTCCTGTCGTTTGTCTTGGGATGGAAGATAAGGGCCAGGGGGCCGTATTGATTTTATTAAAAACATGAAGCTGAGACTCTAGAAGTGGAGTGTTTGTCTGTTATTGATAATTGCTTTAATAACCATGACAGACAAGGAAAAAAAAAAAAGATAAAGAAGAAGAAAGAAGCATCTGAGCCTCCTCGCAGCCCTCAGAGGGATATCAGACGTGGTGCTTTGTGCCTTATGGAACATGTTTATCTAGGCAAGGCACGTTTAGGTGTAGAGCTTGTTTCAAAGTGAGCAAAGCAACCTGAAGGTTATATAGAAATACATGTAAATACTGTTAAAAGAATTACATAGAACATGGAATGTGTGCAAGTCTTCAACTCCAAAGTTACTGTGTGTTTTCATTGATTTAAATGTGGAAACAAGAGGTCATGAAAAGTTTTATTTTCCACATTAACAAAAATTGCAGCCTTCTTACACCATAAAGATAATTCTGTTTGGACGAGCCCCCCCAAAACTCTGGGAAAATAACCCAGATGATGCCATCAGTTATCTCCGATTGAAGTCATGAAGATTAAATATATTTAGTCCTGATGCCGGTGTTGTAAACTGGGCGGTGCAGTTGTTTACCAGGCTGGTCGGAGGTTCACAGACATCTTTGTGCCGCTCGCAGTCCACAACAGGACTCGTCCGGGACTCGAACAGCGGTCCGAAATCTGGTGTTTGGTGGTCCCATCCATCACTCAACCTGCCTCCTTACACAGACTCTTCTTGCTCACGTCATCACATTATCTTTGTTCTCATCAGCAACTTTGATCTGCAATGTAATTTCGACCGTGTACGTATCTGAGGTTTGCAGAAACATGACTTTGTATATTTTATCCTGACGACGGGGCTGCATGAGTCCTTCTGTATATAATGAAAATGCAATGCTTCATTGTATATGAGAGGATCCAGTATTTAGAATGAGTCTACTCTATTTACTTTACCAGTGTTTCTGTAGTGAGTTTGCAGTTCCACTGTCACGTGTCTTAACGAGTATTAACCTCTAATTAAATGTTATGCAAAGTTTCAATAAAAGTTCAAATGTCCAATGCCAAATGAACTTAATATGTACAAATAAAACTCCTTTTCTCTCTCTTTTCCTCTCCCTGCCCGCCCCCCCCTTCCTCCCTCTCTTCCAGGCAGGGTCAGCTACGAGTGGTAGCTCATGGCAGGATTACAGTTCGGTTCCTGCCAGAGCAGCGCTGGGCACGTTGCTGCATAGTAAACACCCAGGGCTCCTTCTCTTGACATGACGGGGGTCTCTAATTAAAGAGTGCAACGAGACACCCCTAGCCAAGGCTCTCCCTATCAGCCCTACACCCACAATTAAGTCCTCCATGGGATCCAAGGCGCTGCATTATTGATGGAGCAGAACGTTTGATTAGAAACTCTTAACACAGCCCCGGAACAGAACAGCCAGTCCATTGTCATTAAACACCACTTAAACCGAGTCAAAACATACCAGTTGGACATGCTTCTTAAACATCCGGGTTATGATGGAGCTGTCGGGGTGGGCCGAGCAACTGGATTGAATATCAACGCTTCGTGCACAGGGAGCGTGTGCCAAAGGGTTTTTAGCTTTACAGGATAAAAAAAAAAAAAAAAAAAGGTAAACACTATACCTACGGGCCAGAGGCTTTCTTGATGACTTGCAGGGAAGAGGAAAACAGTGGATTTCACATCCAGGAAACACATGTAAGAGATAAATAAAGCAAGTGAACCGCGACAATGTCAGCTCTCCGTATGATGAGTCAGGGAATGTTTAAAATTATAACAGCCCCTCCACCAGGAAATATGTACTTACATCAAAGCACGGCCGCTCTAAGTGGGGCTAAACAGTATTACCGGCCCAGAGTCAATCAAGTGTTGCCTAGTGCGTAGATAATGCATCACTTCATATCAAAAGCCCTGCTAATGAGAACAGGATTCGTTATACCATAGCATAAACGGGCATACAGATGTGTACATGTAATGTGGAAACGGGGATTCCCTTCAAGAGTAACTGAAGACTCCATGGGAGTATTGCTTCTGCTGACCTCCAGTGGTTTATCTTCTTACCTTTCTGCAGAGATGTGCAGGTGTACTCAAGGACCCCATGACATCACTGGTGGGTGTGGCTACAGGTGCATCTCTGACAACATCACGTTTAAAACTTTGGACTTTTAAAGCAGCAAAATTCTGTTTTCTGTCCGTTGTTAAAGCATCAAAAAAGTAGACGTTCAACCTTAAAGTAGTTGCTTCAAAATCATTTGACGCAGCACTGGCTTGTAATAGAGGCAGCACGACGCAGTCGCCTCACAGCAAGAAGGTTCTGGGTTTGAATCTGCCCGGGGCCTTTCTGTGTAGACATTGTATCCCTGTTTCAGCAGGGGTTTCCTCCGGGTGCTCCGGTTTCCTACCACACTAAATGCCTGTTCATGCACTATGAATCAGGGGATGACCACGCAGTGAGGCTTAACGTCACCTGAAACTAGCTGGAGGTTTTCGGTTTTCAGTCAGTGTAGCGCTAGCTGTTAGAACCTGCTGCGAGTTCAGATGGAGACAAATCAAGCTCGAATCCCAACAGACCTGATAGACCTGGTTTAACAATCAGGTTTATTCCTCTGAATAATGATGCAAGTAGTGCGGTACTCTCCCCGCCGGCATATTGACAGAATTAAATACGCCAATTATTATTACTTGTGCCACTAGAGGCCACTGTTGCAAAACTACTGCTTTGAGTTAAACATATATATGCCCCCCCCAGGACAACCCCGCCACCCCCCCGCTTGTGCAGGAGTGGATTTCTACAAGAGGCCTTCATGTGTGCATTTGTGTCTGGAATACTGCAAATGTGCTCGCTTCGCCTCTGCAATAGACCTAATTAATACATCCTCTAGGGTTGATAACGTTGTGGCTGAAAGTAGATCTCTTTAAGAGATACTTAATCCAGCTAAAGATCGCAATGCTCCCCTCTCTTCCATGGCATCACAATCAAAGGTATTGGGTGGGTCTCTAGTGGACTCATTAGCGGACTGCTCTGCACCCCCTCCCCTCCCCCCCCACCCACAAATTACGCACACACACATACCCCCCACACCCCTCATTGACCTGAGCAATCAGAAGTGCTCGTATTCTTATGACATTCATTAAGCATCAGTTGATGGAAACCCTACACACTCTCATCAGCACTGTGATTAATCACAACCTTATCGGCAAGCCACAAACCTCCCACTGTCTCTCTCCCTGTGTGTGTGGGAGGGGGGGGGGGGGGGGGGGGTGCTCGAGGTCTCTTCTTACCGGGGCAGGGATCAGATATCAGGGACAGCAGTGATCAGTAGCTACTCACTGGACATCATCCAGTGTTAATGAATGTTCTCGCATCAACTGTTGCCACCTAAATGCATCTCGCAGCAATGATTAAAGAACCCGAGCTGCCCAGTAGGTTTATTAGAACGTAACCTGAATGCTGTCTGGTCTTCAAATATTATCTGCAGGTTTAATAAAGACAGTCTTAATTCCACCCCTGTCTATGAAGCCCTGTATGGAAAGCTACTGTTGTCTTTTTTATCGGGAATAATCTGTCTAACTATCCTTGTGCCTGATGTGAATTCATAATGCACCAGGTTAGTGAGTGGGATCAGGTTAAAGAGTGCTGAGCCATGTTAAACCACTGCAGCGCCGGAGCATGCATCATGTCCGTGCATTAATAAAAGGCAACTACGCTACCATTATAAGCACCATACGTGCCCGGGCTCCACTTCCTGCCGGCTCTAATAGCTAACCGGTCAAGGGTGATTTATCTGATAAACTGCTTTTGTGTTCCACAAGCCTGAGAGATGGTTCGGCTTAGCCCGGTCGGCTGTAATGTGCTTTATAAATACAAAAACAAATCATTGCCTAGGGAGAAGGAAAGATGTAGCTTGTATATTTGTGTTGGGTGGGGTGGGTGTAGGTCAAATTGTATCCTGAGGAAGAGCCTGAGTTATGACTCTTCCATCACCTGCCTCCTGTGCATTACTCAGGATGTAGCGCAAATTGCAGCCGGCACCCATTATTTCTTTTCAGGGTTAATATTGATGTAGATATCATTCCTTTCTGCTGTGTCATTTATTTGAAATACTACGTGCGAGGAGTAGCTCCGGCAGTGAATCAAATCAATTGATAGAGCAGTTAGCCTTGCAGCCGGGGCTGCCTGGGAGCTGCCGAGCGAGCATGAAATATTATGGAGATTGTTCTATAAAGTGATCTCTTCATCATCATTTGTCTGCAGCCCGGGCGATCCTATCCCCCCACTGCTGCGTTCCTCTTGGGCACCAGCTGTCATAACTAAATCAGCCGGATAATGCAGTCGTGCGCACAGTTCTACCGCAACACCCCACCACCTTCCCCTCCGCTGCGGCAGCCACACATGTCAAGGAGCATCCAGAGAGTCGCTCATCATCACCACTGATGGCCTTCCTCTCTGGGGCCTGCTTGTTTATGTCACTTCCTATGTGCAGGCCTGCTAGTTCATGTCACCCTCTGCAGCAGGGGAGGGCACGCCTGCTGTTTTGCTTCATGTTCGGCCGCTCGTGACGGGCGGAGTGGTACCGCGGAGCTCGCTGACAAGTCCGCCTGGATGTTATGACAGCAGGTTGAGCTGCCAGTCTGCACTGTAAGTGAATATGACGGAGACGGCTTTTTATGGCACTCTTCACAGTCTGTTAGCATGCGGCTGGATGACTGTTTTTACTGCCCATAAATGGAGCGGTGTGCATATTTTCTGAGCCATTAGGAGGACAGTCGGGAGACGTCCTCAGAAAGGAGACGCACGCTACTTAGGCCATTTACCATTGTAAAACTCTCGTCGCCGAGCGCCTCCGACTGATGTAAACTCTTACTCGGGGAACATTTCCATGTGTCAGTGAGAGATGAGAGGGCATCTTCAGTGACAGGGCCCGAATGATACAGAGCTCCAGAGGAAAAAGCTGCATTATTTAGTGCCAGGACACCCGGTTGTACCATCCTGATCAGTGCGACAGAGCCTACTGATATTACAGTCAACAGGCTCCGGCTTTGACTCCGTGCCAGCCGTTACTGCACAGACTACATACATTCATGCTGGCTCTGAATCGTGTTGCCAGGGCTCAGCGAAGCATGAACACTTATCATTTTAAAAGAAAATATGACCTTTTATTCAGCACCCACACACACTGTTACACCACAACAAAGCCTGGATATTATTTCAGAGAAAATAGTATCAAGTCCGACATTCACCTATTATCTGCTAACAAAATAGGCATCTATATTGTTGGGACAATGATGTCAGACTACAGCCCGCTACATTTATATTTTCTAAACAAGTCACTCTGGGCCGGCTGTGCAGGCGGTGACATCTGCATGGCTCTTAGTGAGAGGAACAATGAGGCCTCTTAGCAGAGAACAGAACCGCTATTTGTCACTGTACGCTGATAAAATTCATACAGGGGCATTGTATGGGTCTGAAAATGGATGTTAAATTCATTAATCAAAACCAGCTGGATGTGAGCGCGCGCACGCGTGTACGCGTGCACACACACTTGTGCGTGTCAGTTCCCGATGAGTGATGATGACCACTGGCTCACCATATTGATCAGGGGGGAGCTGGAGGAAGGGCGTGCGACGACGGAGAGCCACACGGCACGCGTGTGTGTGCAGGCTGCAACACAACGGAGGCGAGAAAGTTTGTGCGCGTACTGTTATTCTTTACATATTAAAATGATTAAGAGCGTCTACGAGAGGTATGCAGGAAGCCTCAAAATTAAGGAGGAAAAAAGGTCAAAGAATGCCAGGGTTAATAAAAACTAATCGTTTTAAAATACCACCCAGACCACCCATCCGAAAAATGTAAGCTATGCACTCACGCCACTGTAAGATACCGTTGGCATGTGTTATGCAGATGTAACCGTCGCTGAATACCTGCGTTATACGACTGAGGAGAGCTTTGGCTCCGACTCATAAAGGCTATTTACTGCAATCTGAAGGCACCAAAAAAACTGCCTGCAAGCTTCTTCTTGGTTTAAATAGTTGAGTTGAATTTGGTGCATCTTTTCAAAAAAATTTTTTTTTAAAGAAAGTGACTGTGTGGTCGTCATCGATTTTATAAGTTGCTTTCCAACACATTCTCAAAGGGTTTGCACACGTATAATAGCACACGGAAGAAATCCATTGGACAACTACCAGGCTGACACACCGGATTGTGTTGAGTTTTGTGACTCATACTCCAGAAAAGCAGCTGGATGCCATCCCCGCCCAGCTCCCCGGCGCCCATTGGACAGGTAGGTACAAAGAGCATGTTGCTTCTCTCTTGCAATTTTCCACAGATTCAGCAGAACAAATTTTATAGTGCATTTTTTTGTCTCACCAAGTCGACGCGATGTGTGTGTGCGCCGTACACACAAACACACATGGCTCTGGTTTGGCTTGGCAAAAGTGGATTTCTCTCTCTTTACTTCCTGTGGTTATTAATTATAGAGATATTGTTCTGGCACCGGGAGCGAGACGGCTGCTAGATAGCTTTTGGAGATTCATCTAAAGTCAGACTCTAAAGTTTTATATCAGCGCTGGGCTTTAATATTGCTTAGCGAGGTCTGTTCCGTCTCTGTTGACTGTGCAGTGCTGGGACATGCAGGGCTCTGACGGTGGGGTGGGGGGGTGGGGGGGGACAGCCGATGTAGGTCAGCCTCTCATGGCTCCCTAGGGGAAGATCTGTGCAAACTACACTACGAATTACACAGCGGGTTGCTGTGCACCCTGAGCCAGAGTAAACAACAACACCGTTT
>CAAKHC010012294.1:8240-18480 GCA_901007825.1 Macroramphosus scolopax
TATTATTAGAAAATCAAAGAATCAATTAACCGCCTCTGTACCTGCAGGTAGAACACACTGCCTCTGCATTCCAAAGACAACCTCAACTCCAGGAGGCCTGACAGATTGAAGAATGCACATAAAAAAAAAGGCTTGCTCTCCTAAAGATGAATTAACTGCCGAATCAAGTGTAAAAACCTATTATCAAGAATCAGGCCCAAACCGATGTATTCATTATTTGTTGGGTTGAGTGCAAGCGTATGTGTTCAGTCTACTGTGGAGGGTTGAGTGTCTGCACGCGGTAATGGTTTTGTGTGTGCGTGTGTGTGTGTGTGTGTGTGTGCAACTCAATTCAGCCAATGACAATGTGTTTCTGTTTATCTGACAAAAAGTGTGAGGGTTTAATTGTCCTGTGCATCAATGCGGGGAATGGTAAGATGTAGAGTTTGAGGGTGAGAGAGGCAACGAGGAAGGGGATAAGAAGACAGGGTGAGAGAGAGAGAGAGAGAGAGAGAGAGAGAGAGAGAGAGAGAGAGAGAGCGAGCAGATCAGCGGTCAGAAAGTGTCCCAGAAGCCCAATTTCACACTGCACTGAAGCACATCAACTCAGGCTGACCACACAAGCACACACACACACACACTCACATGTGACACTCTCATGGAAAGCAGAGCCCACTGATCATTCGAGTATCCCATCGAGGTAGATTTTCACTTTAATTTCTGGACGAGAAAGCATTAGACACCAAGGCTAAGAAAGAGAAAAGGAGAAGTGATTGACGGACAAAGGCGGCGCGTGAAGGTTAAATCATAGACATGTCGTGAGAAAAATTGTATGTAGGATAATAGTTTTTCTTTTGCCCTGTCTGTCAGTAAACTTTTATATAAAAGCAACATGATATGTTGTGACAAGTAACAAGGAGCATTTTATCTTCACATATATTTTTCCTTTTTTTTCATACAGCGGAAAAAAAAAACCTTGACTTGTCCGAGTTCACTCGGTTTGCTTACATTTGAGAAATGGCGTGTTCATCCCGCTGGCCTGGAAGAAAGCTTGTTGTTTACATCCCTATCTTGTTTTAAAAGGCATGATGCCTTTGGGTTCCTGGCTTAATTGAAATAATTTGTAAAGGGGAACATCTTGATTGGAAGGGTTACATGATGTGACATATTCTGATTCTCTCCATTAACCATGTTCGCCTACATTTATTCAGTCACGCTACGAAAACCGCCGCCGTGGTTATTTATTCAGCTGGTGGACACGGAAAAGGCATTCTTGTACAATTCGAGACTTCAAATGTGAGAACAAGTCGAGAAAAAGGGTCCCTGTAAGAGTACTTATTCTGTAGAGTCACAACAACAGGAGGGCGGGACTATGACGTCATCTCAAAGTAGAACTTTGAGTGACAGTTCCAAGCCCACCAGCTGAATGTCTACATGAACTGATGGAAGATTTTAGACTTGTTGCTTTGCCAAATCCAACCATGAAGTCGTCCTACAATACAATAGTATCCCCCTGGAGTGTGTGTTCAAAGGCACACCTGTCATCCTCAAAACTTTACTTTGTGTACGAGTGGATTTCTGAGCGAACAAGCACATTTGACTTTAACGTAAAATGACTCGTTATTGTACTGAAGGGGCAGAAAACATCGTTCGTACACGAGGCAGAAGCTGCAAAACTTTGTCAGTTTGCCTTTTTTTCGATCAAAGCACTGGAGGACATGTCTGAAAGTTAAGTATTTATCTGTTCTAGCAGGACAAGGTTTCGCCTATTTATAGACGTAATAGCTGCAAGTCTGTTCCAAAAACAGAAGGACAAACAAGAACTTGAGTAACTCCAAACTACATGGGTATGCACTATGTTGCTGTCAACCATTAGGACGATTTCCATGAGAAAGTTGGAGGGATGGACCAACAATCACCTGGAAGACACAGGATCTTTTAAATCGCTTGTCTCTGATTTTTCTCTTTGACCTTGGAAGAGGTCTTTGGAAATGTCTCATTGGTTTGTGAGCAAATTCCTTCCAAGCCATCTTTGAGGAGTATTGTCTGAAATATCTTTCTGTATTTGTTTCTTTCGTAGATCACCAACCGCTACATTTATGACAGCGTGCTGCTGCTGGCCAACACCTTCCACAAGAAGCTGGAGGACAGGAAGTGGCACAGCATGGCCAGTCTGAGCTGCATCCGGAAGAACTCCAAACCATGGCAAGGAGGCAGGAGCATGCTGGACACCGTCAAGAAGGTACGGCAACGCACATTAAAGCACAGCACGCGTTTTTTTCCTCCGGGTCTTCCAGGAAGGTGCTCGACTAAACTCGGTCACGTACTGATTGATATTGACTCATTTGGCAAAAGCTTTTATCCAAAGAGACTTCGAAGACACTCGAGCTTCAGTGCGGAAGGAGACCTGGAGTGAGTGTATGTACGAGATCTATTCATTAAGACAAGTGCAACAAGATCAGATAAAGAAGTGCACTGTAATTGCGAGGTAGGCGTGTTAAAAGAGGGATGTTCTCTCTGAAGAGATTCGTCTCCAGGAGATTCTGGAAGATACCGAGACTTGCACCGACTCCGATTGGCATTTCCCCATAGGGAGCATATTCATGAGCGTACGCACGAATGCAAGCGCAGCAGTAACCTGCTGCAGGTTCCAAGAAGCAGAAAGTGATGCTGATGATGTGAAAAAAGGCTTTACCGAGATTAAATCGCTAAAATGATCCAAACAATTTAGATAATGGAACGTGTTGATAATCGTCCAATAAACAAGGTTGGGGGATGTATTGTACACTTCCCACTGCTCCTACAAGTGCATGACAATGAGTCTGAAAGCATATAATCAATGGTAGAACCTCTCGTTACAAGACGGGTGTGTAGCTGCGTGCACGGCAGTTTGACATCATTTGTAATCGTAAATATGTTGCAACACAGTTTACTTATTTTACATAATGAAGTCTTGACTTGCAGCAGGAAGCACCTCAACTGCAAGCAATTCCTATTTTCTTCCTATTTTTAGTGTTCTTTTACAACAGGAAAATGCATTTCTCACACACCTCATTTCTTCCGCACGTATTTGCATTTCAAGACGCCGTGCTCATTACATGAAATTTTAGAAACTAGGAAACTATTGTTCAATAGCTGAGACACTAGTTGAAACAGAGACATCCAGTCCCCCTCGCTAAATCCATTCAAACAGTGCCGTCTCTTGATATAACTAAAATCCCCTCCGGGAATGAAGAGTGATAACGGAGAAGGTTCTAAATAAGTTTTTTATTGTGTTGTATTATTCCAATCACATCCTGTCGAGATGCCATTTCTGTTCATTACTTCAACGGAAAGTTTCAAAAGCTGCTGTCTGCCTGCACGCGGTCGACTTCATGAAGCAACTATTCAGGAAATGCATAGCATTAAAAAAACACACACACATGCATCAATCAACAAGTTTCCTGCAGTTCCTGAATAGTTGACTTGTTAGTAGATGGAGCGTTTCACCCTGCAGCTGTGATTTTATAACTCCCCACTTCACCTTGAGTTCAGTCTTCAGGTTTGGCAACTCTTTCATCGCTGCTTAATTCAATTGGATCAATGCCCTCTGTTTTGATATCAATAAAAAAAAAAAATACTCCGGGGATGTCAGTTTGACTGAATGATGAAGCCAAGTGAAATGCTAATTTAGGATTAGTGACACACAATAATAAATGCAAGCGCGATGGCTTTCATATCTATCTCAGCATTTCACCTTGAGATCAGGCCGGGGTTTGGCAACACTTTCATCAGCCAGCCCCGGCTGTTAAACCGACCCTGATGGCTGTCTCGACAAAGCTGATTTAAAGAGCCCCAAGAAGTAATAGACTGGAGTTCAACAGCGTGCCATCGCCTCCGTTTCCCAGTGTATCTGCAGCGGGCTTCGCTCACCGTGCATGCCTGTGTGTTTAATCAGCTTTTAGTATGTGGGGCCATTATGGTAATGATAAAATACTAATTTGCAGCTGTTCACGAGGAGCACAATTATGTTGTTGTTTGGTGTTCATTGACAAATTCAGAGCCAGGATACAATGCAGCATGTGGAACTGCTGTTACAGTGTGAGCTGTAGACGACATGTGACGTACAACCCCGTCATTAGCTGCTATATATATAATATATATCTATATATATATAATATATATCCACCTTTGACACTGAGCAGCCGCTAGCTTCATTCATTTCCATATCTTTATTGATCACTTTTCAGACACACAGTAAGTCCTCCAACGCAGGCCAACATCTCCAGGCAGGGCTCATGAGGCTGTTTTGCTGTCTGAGTTTTTCCTCCTCGAGAGTTTAAAAAAACAGAGTTTCATCTTCATCTTTCAAACTGAACACCTCCTGGTCTTCAGTCTTATTTATGTATCCGCCTTTTTACCAATTCTACCGGGCTGAGTGACGTATCCTGTTCATCAGTTGCAGCTAAAATAAATGTAATTATCGTGGATATATTGTGCCAATTATGAGCTGCCAGCATTAATTAGCTGAATGATTATGAAAGGCGTTGGACAATATCCTGTCTGGTCTCGACCCTTGAACCAGCTCTCAGTGGAGTAAATAAACATGTTCCTAATGGACCGTTGTCAGGGGAGTCAATGATAGTGTGGTGTCAGTCTATCTTCATGTGAATATGGATTAATGAACCAAAGTGCAAATCTAACAAAATGCACATACACAGAAGCTCTATGTGCACATGTGTGACTCTTTTTAACAGACACACACACACACAGACAAACTCAGTATGTTCCCTGCAGCAGCCGCAGTGTCACTTTCACTGACAGGTCACACTACCCGGAGGTAGGTCAGAGGTTGGGGACCCACACAGAGTGTGTGTGTGTGTGTGTTTCTGTGTGTAGACGCTTGTGAGTAACTCTACCTACCCCCACTGAACTTTGGGCGCTTGTAGCACAGAAAAATGCCCATGCACACTTTTTGTTTTCAACAGCCTGGTACTTAAATACGTCCGTCTCCGCGTGCTGAAACTAATCGGGGATGTGATTCTTGACTAAAGGCGAAATAAATGACGTAAACAGTGACTGTCCGCTGCAAACGTGCAAAGCATGCACACATGTGATGACAATGAATACACTCAGTATTCAGTACCATAAATCTTTAATAATGGAAGAGCAGATTCTTATTTCAGCTTCATCTTGTCTGCAGGTTTTTTGACACATATTTAAACAATGAAACTAAAAACTGGCAGTTCCATTGGATCCTCTAACTATCTGCAGAACCTCATCGCTCCATCCTTGAATCAAGTATTGCACTTAACAGAGCCGGAGGGACAGACTGGCGAAACAGAGGTCAATAAAATGTTTTTCTAACGTTGATTCTTATTTCCTTGGAAAGATTTTCAGTGTAAAAGGTTTCCGCCCAACAGCAACGGTATGTGATGTCAACCTGAAGACGCCGGCAACAAAAACTCTGCAGGTCACAATCGAATGACGGAGTTCACCCAACAATAACAGTAATAAATAAAAAAGATGTATATTTCATGTCTTGTCTTCCCAGTTTGGAGTGAGCGGCCTCACCAGTTTCCTGGAGTTCACCGACAACGGCACCAACCCCAACATCTTCTTTGAAATCCTGGGAACAAATTATGGGGAAGACAGAGGACGAGGAGTCAGTAGGGTAAGTACTTAAAACAGATCCCCGACGTGGAGAACCGCTGTGGGTGAAGGAGTAATGATTCCTGCTCCAACAGGCAGACTGGATTTACATAATTCCTGTATTTATCCTGGAATTTCGATGCACCTGCTCTCCACATTATTTTTATCTCATATTTATTCAGGTATTTCTTTTCTTTTCTCGTGGCTGTCACCCCTGTACAGCAGCGTACAGCCGTGCTACCTTTATGGATTCAATTTGGGATTGTTCTTTTTTTAGGATTAGGTTTTTTTTTCTAATCCAACTATATTTGTGGCAGCGAATGCACAGAAGCAGTCAAAGCTTCTTTATATTTTAATCTATTTAGTTCACGGGTCTTTTCGTGATTTTTGGTTGCTTGTTTATTTATTTATTGTATGTACACCAACAGAAGGCGGCATCAGCCCAGCAAATCCCCTCCCTTTCAATAGAGCCGGGCGTAAATTGGATTAATTAGAGGTATTTTTCAAGTGGTATTTGTTAATGATAATGAATTTGAACAGGCCCTGTGAAATCCACCCATCCCTTTATTCATTATTTATTGATTGTGCACGTGTGTGTGATTTCATGGCTGTGCTAATGTGCAGCCGTCGTATGTGTAGATGTCTGTAGGAGGATGTGTGTTTACTGTCGGGTAACTTTGAGGATACGTGGAAGCGCAGAAGTGACGACTTTTATTCGCTGAGCTTGAACGATCTTCAATGGGAAGAAGACGAGGCAGAAAACTTTGGACTTTGGACATGGACGTTACGGATAGCGGGGATCAACAAACAAACTCTCAGGGTGGACCTGCAAGAACTTTGTACCCATGTAGGATTCCAATGCACTTGGCGTCCGACAGGTCTGAAGCTCACCCAGATGTTGAATCCGATGTCGTCTCGCTGATTCTCCCTGTTAACTTCCTGCAAGAAGGGTAAAGCAGGACTGTGGAGAAAATACAGAGATTCTATTAACAATCCATGAGCTATCTGGAAAAACATGACACAGCTTTCCAAACATGTCTCAGCCATCGGAAGTTCAACCGAGTGAACTTCCAGACCGAGTGAGGAGCTGACCTCGTCTGTCCAGAAGATTACCTCGGCTTTCAATCAACAGAAGGAGAAGACACTGGAAGGCGTGAAGAACTCAACTCACAAACTACAAGCAGAAAGGAGAACTTTGGAATCAAGGCATGAAGGAGAATCACTGCTGTCCTACTGAAGGAGTCAACATCGTCCATCCTGGATCGACCGTCGTCCGGTCAGCAGTACGACGTCATCGTGAAGCTGCCTGAAAGGAGGCGAGGAAGGAAGCTTCGTTTGCTTTCCTTGATCCTGTTCATGTCTGCAAACTTACTTTCATTCGTGCTTTGTTATTGTTCCTGTTTCCAATATATCCCTGCTGTTAATAACAATAATAACAATAATTACAAGTATGTAATCCCATCGGACGGAGAACGACCTGTGCAGTCTCCACACACACACACACACACACACACACGCACACACATTAAAAGCTCTCACACACTGTGTGTCTCCTGCAGACCACAGGGATCCCTTTACAGATAACAGTTAGTGAGATGTGATTATGGATAATGTCGTTAGACACCAACATAACGCAGCATACCATCACAGGCAAAATTAATCTTTAAAGCACAGCATAATTACATTAAGGCACAATTCCCTAATGAGAGAGCATAATTACTTCTAAGGGAGTTAAGGCTCTTGTTATATAGTCCTCCTGTCACAGTATCCCTTAATAATCTGAACATTTGTTGGACTGTTGCTCGGATTCAATTAGATGTATTCGTGGAACTGATTGGCCGAAGAGCGCTTGATGTGTGAATATGAACATCCTTTTTTGTTTCAGAAGACAGATTTTTTTTCCTTTCAATCAAATGCTGAACCAGATGTTTTACGTTGACTTACAAATACTTCCCATCATTCCAGCGTCCCGTTCAGGGTAACAACAGTTTAACGCCGGCATGTAAACAACATTCAGGCTGATGTGCTAAACATTCAATACATCCTCCGAGCATCCTTTTCTTCTATTATTTAGCCTTAAATGCAACAGCAGGTAGTGATGCTGTGTCTTAACCGTTGTGGGCACTGAGGTATCAGCTGAGACTGACCTTTCCTGAAAAAGACGTGTGCAACTCTCAAATCCAATTAAATTAACATCGGTTATTTCTCTGATTAAATTATAGATCTCACTCCATCTCGCTCGCTCTCTCTATGCATTCATTTTCCTACCACGTGAAGTCAAATGTATTTCTCTTGTAACGCGATTGCTCTTCAAGATATTGATGTGACTCATAACAACATGGATAATGGGTTCGTCCTCATGTATTCTCCACGGCGAGCACGTTCAGTATCTGCATGAGAGGTTTCTGAATAATGGACAACAGGCCTCCGAGTAGCCCGACATTACCACGGCAACCACCGGGATGCTGAGGTAAACCCTCCTGTGTGTACTGGTTGGTGTTTCTGACGCCAGCACTAAGTAGATGCAAAGTGCTACATACACATGCTCGTCACTAATTATGGTATTAAAGCTAAATTCTGTTGAGAATACAACTTAACCCCGGTTTTCTTCTCTGACCTCCTTCACTGTTCCGTCTCATCATTCCGTTCTTCATCCCCGCTTAAAGTCTCAACACATAATCCTTCTTTTTTGGTTGTCCTATCTTCCCCTTAATTAAGTTATTATTCCGAGGACATTTTTTTCTCCCTTCCCCCGTCTTCTTTTCTTCCCTTTTTTCTTTCCTCTGTACCGCCTGTCATCCGATCTTTCATCTTCTTCTACATCCCTCAACCCTTTCCTCATGACGTTTATCCCCGTCGTACTTCCCGCGTAGGCGCGCAGTTGTCAAGTGATACTGATAATAGCCGGCAACCTGAGATCAGTCACAATTATTACACTACACTGTGGTAGAATTGCCTTTCTGCTTCATTACCCTCTATACATGGGGGTCTATATCTCCCGCTGTCTATACATCCACCGGCATGCCAGCCTCCACTGCTCTCTAATAGAGGGGACAAGTATGCCACGTGTAATTGCTTTATTAGCTATCGTTGACAACTTAAAAGACCTCGGTAGAGATGGCATCGAATTTAGACCTGAAAACCAGAGCAGTAAAACAAAGAGCTGTGGCAGAACCAGGTGAGGGAGGGGTTGAGTGGAGGAAGACCTCGCTAACTCAAGGAAAGAGGGTAGAACCAATGGCCTGCAACCTGCAGTGCTTTTAAATTGAGGTCACCTTCAATTACCGTCTCCGGCCTCCTCTGACACACAGGCTGAATTAGAGTAAGTGACGAAGTATGGAGAACTTGGAAGCTCTCCCTGCGTCCTGTCATCTGGTGAGAAGCATTGCATGCAATCACACGTGTTGAAGGAATTGCAACTCATACACACATGATGGCTGCAGTTCACTCTGCAAAGCATGTGAGCACATCCCAAAACACACACATGCATTTGCATAAATCTTTTGGCTCGGAAATGCTAAAGCTAACCGTCTAGCGTCGTTAGATACAACAGATGCTATCCACGGACATGCACGTTATCTTATGGTACGTGAACGCCTCTGACTGACCTGCATGTAAACACAAGTCTGCAGAAGCTGTTTGAAACAGTGACTTTTGCAGGAGATAAGTGGGATGTGTCTGCAGGAGTGGGCAGCACATCAACACCTGCACACGTCCTAAACTCTTCAATGAAGCCGCTGTACATGTTTGTTCTGAAGGAAGTTTTTAACTCAAAGATGAAAAAAAGACTTGAAGCCACATGAAGCGTTTCTTCAAATAAAGCAAAACTTTGTTTGCTAACATGGAAATGGGCAAAGTTAACTAAACTGAGAGTTTTAAGCATATCATGTAGATAGTTTTCAGCAGCCTCCGGCGCATGTTATGATAATAGAACAAAATAGCGAGGACGCAGCTCTAAAAGGCAAGTCAGCCAACACAATTTTTGGGGAGGTTAGACGAGGGACAGCTCTAGTGGAACTGATGATTGCAGTTATGTAAAATAAAAGTTCTGCAGGGTGAGATAGAGAGGGTGATGAGAAAGGAGAGGGAGGCTACCGAGGAGGTACGGAATGAGTCACACGGAAAGACACGGCAGAAATTGTGGGAGTCCGACAAAAAAAAAACGAGCCCCGGATAGTAAGTTAAGTACAATAGATAAATCAGAGGGACAGAGGCAGCAGATCCTGATGAAAACATGCGGAAAGATAGTGACAGAGGAAAAAATATCTCCGAGCGGAAAGATCCCTATTTCCCTCCAATTTTCCATCCTCTTAGGTAGATTTGCATGTATCTTTATTCAGCGTTTGTTCCGTACCTCCGGGTCAGGTGGGAGATTGCAGACAGGATGGATGTTGGTTGGAAGAGGAAGAATGACAGTGGAAGATGCATGGATGAGAGGAAAAAATGGATTTGTGAAAAACTGAGGAGCAGCGAGGGAGAGAAGAGTGAACGTCATTGATTTGTCCTGCTCCGCAGTTTATTTTCCCTCCACTCCTCTCGCTCTCTGCATCCCACCGGGTAGCGGCAGGCAGGATGGTGTGTGTGAGAGAGAGAGAGAGAGAGAGAGAGAGAGAGAGAGAGAGAGAGAGAG
>CAAKHC010012294.1:19494-32812 GCA_901007825.1 Macroramphosus scolopax
AAAGAGAAAAAGAGAGGGGGGGGGGGGGGGGGGGGGGGGGGGGGGTCGCTACGAGTGAAGGAAATAAATAGGAAAAAGCAGAGGAGTGGGAGACAGCGTTTTTTAACTATTGCCTGCTGTCATACAAACCCCAGTGGGAAATCCACTGTGTTGCCAAAGAGAAACACCCGTTGTGTAAACAGTATGGGGAACACCAAACACTCGCCCGTCAGCCACTCACATGCTTCTCTGAATGTTAAGACAAGCTAGGAGAAGTTTTATTCCCCAGATACTACGCTGTCAATTCCGTCTCACGTCGCAGCCGCGACACATTCTGTGCAGCGATATGGAAAGTGAGCATAAGCAAGCGGAGGCAATGGTTTTAAGAAAAATCTGCTTTTTTTTTTTTTTTTTTTTCACCTGAAAAGAGAAACGAACTGAAGAATTGCAGGAAAAGGAAGGAAGGAAGGAAGTTTCTAACATCATGCTGCATTGACATACAAATTTAATTCAACAATGTAATTTCCTGTAAATATAAAAGCAGCCATTTATTCCACAATTATTAACATATTGATTCATTTAATTCATAAATCAAGTTACTGTTATACTTTTGCAGCCAAGTCACTGTTTGGGAAGGAGATGTGCGTCTGTATTTTTATTCTGAAAGTCGACAGGAAGTGGTTGTAAACATTGTGCTATTGTACAGTAACAATGAATTGTACAATACAATAAACTAACATTGGATAAAAGGCAGTCCAGTCAAATCAGGCAAATATTGAATTTCCTAACCTAATATTTTTTTGCCATTAAATATTAATCGCAGATCTGAATGGAAACTCCCGGAAAAATGAAAAAAAAAGATTCCAGTCACTTGTCAATAAAGTTCGGTCCCATCTGGACCTCGATCTATTCCAGCTCCTCGACCCTTTACCGAAAGAAACGCTACTTTATTCTTGTAAAGATCTAGCTGGCGAAAACTTTGATGCAGAGTCGCCTCAGGCAAAAGCTTCTACTTAATAAATGTTAATATAAATGTATATTAAATGTATTGACGTACCACTTGATGTAGGAAATTGAAAGCCTCATTTTGATGTACGAAGGCTACGGCAGGTTTTGCATGAACACCGTAGCAAAGCAAACAAAAACTATCTGTTTCCATCACAAGTCTGTTTTCATATTTGTATTCCGGCTAATCCCTCGTATAGGAGCACTGGTGGCATTCAGGCAGAGGAAGGAAATCACTGTCTGCTCTATCTGTCTCTGGGATGTCGTGATATTAATACAACATTAGGTTGTATAATGATAGAGAGAAGGGGGGAAAGATAGACAGGTATGTCTGGGTGGATGGGAGAATACATGTTCAAAGAGATAAAAAGGAATCATGCGGGGCCTGTCTGAGTGCTGTCTGAAGGGGTGGGAGGACGGAAGGGCCCTCCAGATAATGTTTGTGTTCAAGTCAGGTCGGAGGGACGTATAGATGGAGAGAACAGAGGTTGAGTGATGGATGGAAAGAGGGGAAAAAAGAGTAATAAGGAGATGAGGTGGGTTTTTCAGTCCTTGGGTTAAACATATACCAGATGGGCGGATTGATGGATGAGAGGATTGATATGGATGTGAGGACGAGATAAGAGACAGGCCTAATTGCCTGTGACATGATAGCAAACATGGCACCGCTAAGGTAGCAGCGGATTGGTCGAGAAGAAATGAGGAGGAGAGAGCGGCGGTATCTGACACCAAGGTTGTGTCCTCATGTTAAACACAGCACGGCTTTGTGAACGGGGGTCGACAACCGGCCCCGCGGAGAGCAGCGCGGAGGCAAGCGGAAACTTTGAGGAAGTAGAGGAGCGTTCGAGGGGGCAGAGAGCTTCATCAAGCATTACAGAGGAGGGGAAAGGATGTGAAGTGAGGTGAATAATAAATGCGGTAGAGGACGGATAGGTGAGTGCTGACAGAGACAAATAGCAGGCCTGAACTTCACGTGTTAATGTTACAGGACAAAAGGGAAGAAGAAGCGGCGGTACGGTGAGTCAGAGTGTTTGTCAGGGATGAAGTCTCCACAGGAGAGGACGCTGTCAGGCCGAAACTCAGTCTGAGGCAGAGCTGCCGAGCCGGGAACATCTAAACGATGAATACAAACCAGACTGACAAACAGGCTCAACACAAAGTTGAAAAAAAAACACATTTTGAAAGTTACAGCTGCCAAGGTGAAGTGATGGATGTGACACACGTGATGGCAGAAAATAACATCCTTAAAGTAATTAGACGCAGTCTGGTGGAGTTTAAATATTCTCCACAGGAAGAGGAGTCGACATGGTTTATTAAAGTTTATTTAAGAAATAACACGACACAATGAGGGAGGAACCTGTGGCCAACCTGACTGTAGAAAATAGCGAGCGAACCGTGTTACCAGACATTTCCCTTACTTCAGCATGAAATTGGAAAAATTCCCATAAGCTTTCTAAATATTCCGCCAGCCAAGTCGGTGCTGGCTCTGTGACAAATATTCCCACTGGCATCAGCAAAAAAAGAAAAAAAAAAGGCACAGGCGGCTGCGATGATGGAACCGATGCCGGAGTTTTGTGAATTGATGAGAGCCAATCGCGCGTCAGCCTCACGCTGTGCTGGTTCCCTCCACATCCTGTCCTGAGCTCACTCGTGTTGCCAGGAACGTCTTCCCCGTGTCTGACGTGAGCGTCCTGGTTTTGAAATCTAAATGTACCGTTGTCTGTTTTCTCCTTTCAAATAACTATAATTAAAGAACAGTAATTGAGAGACATTCAAAGCACTTGCCGGCCTTTCATGTACACTTTCTAGGCACTCAATTACACAAAAGAGCAACTAGAGAACCAAAGAGTTCTCACTGCATGACTCCAGTTCTTCTGTGTAATCCTGCCTCTAGAAGCCAATCAGAGCCTCTTCACTCCTCCAATGAATAATCAGAAAATATTGACCCTAAGCTATTAAGAACAGCAGCCAATTATTCCCTTTATAATTACAAATACTTCATTTTCTGTATGATTTTTCGTCACATGTACTTAACGTAACAAGAGTTCCCGAGGAGGCGTTAAACCCTGAAGAGACCAATTTAACAAACAGGTTTCAAGGAGGAAACAGTTTCCTGAAACCACCCAAGATAAAGGACGTCTACACGCCTCACCAGGTATCCAGGTATCCTGGACAGATTACACTGTCTTAAGCCCAGTGCATGATGGGATATGTTCCCATCCTGATGACCCTTTAAAGGATAGATACATTTAAATGAATGAAAGGAAGGCTGACCACGAATCAACATGTGTGGTCTCTCCACTGATCTTTATTATATTTATATGTTCTTTTGTGCCTTATTTTGTCTACTAAAGATCATGTTCTCCTTCCCAGCTGGTCCAATAAGGATGAGGGTCAGTGGCCCTACGTTTTAAACTATCCTGCGGGTTCCCCTTGATCGTCTATTTCAAAGTATATCGTCAGTATAACTCTTTATGTATAAACCTTCCACAACAAATTTAAAAAGTCTTTCTTATTTTGTTTCAGAAATGAAGACATGCTGAATAGAATAGAACAAATCTTTGTTTAGTTGTCTTTTCTTGGGGAGGATTAAACGTTTGGGTGCGAGCAGGCACTTCTCTTACAGCTATGAAAATGTCTATTGTGTCTTTTATGAAACAGTATTGATTCAGACTGGTTGGAAATTGGAAACAAACAAGAATCGAACAACCGTGTCACGTTACAAACTCTGCTGCTGGCTTCTCCCACTATATCACCAGGACTGCCGGAGGGCTGTGACAACCCGACGAGCCTGAGTATATTATGATGGATGATGATAACCCCAATTTCATGAACTGATAACAGTCGATCTGGGTTGAATTTAGGAATCGGAAAATAAGAAGTTTGTATCTGCTGATAAAACGACAGGGCGATTCTTTCATCTCTGGATACGTCCCTGTTTGGATGCCATTTTTTCCTTGAAATAGATTTTTTCATCTATTTGAAGAAGGGAAACGCTCTTTATATATCTGTCGTTTGTTATTTACCGCCCCTGTTTATAGACCTCTCATTCCGTGCGATAGGCACACAAACACTCACACGGCGGCCTATCTCCGTCTACCAGGGCTCCGAACACCAAACAATCTGAATATCTGTGTGTGAATCACCACATGCCCAAAGTAGATTTTCTCATGGGCTTAATATGCAGAGGCAATAAGGATTTGCGGCGTGCACTTTGCTGTGTGAGTGGATCTGTAAGTGCGTGTGCGTGCGCGGTCATACATACTAAAGTAATTACAGTGGGGGAGCAGATTTGCATTGGTTTGATATGCCATCCATCTATCCCTCCCTCTTCTTCCACCTCTTGTCAGCCCTTCCTCTCTCATTTCATTTCCTCTCCTCTCATCTCCTTTCCTGTCATCTCACACACTCGCTCTTGTTCATGCTTCTGACTTTGCAAAAGGGCCCTTTCAGGACAAAAACACACACACGTTTACCAGCCTCAGACCGCGTTCACGGTAACGTCGATGAATCTGCGAACACTTCCATTTCTCGGTTTATCCTCAATCCCTATTTAGATTCCCCACTCACAACAAATGCGTGTTATCCTCTCCTGATAAAAAGCTCTACGACGTAGATGAATCCAGCAGCTCGGTAAAGCCGAGCGACAAACTTCCCGGCGCCGCCCACTCTTCTTGTGATTACTCATTTTTGTGTATCAATAAATCAGGCGGAGGTCCGCACTCTCCAAGAGCCCGTCTGTCAACAGGATTACACAAAATCGGCTTCCGAGTGGAACTCCAGACGAGGGCTTACTGTAAGAACTGTCACTGCACCTCCGATCGACTTTCAGCAGACTCACCTGCAGCCCAATGAGGGAAAGACAAACCTGTGTTGAGTCAGGCGGAGCAGAATATTCAGTCCACACGGCAGTTGTGTTCTGTTGGCTCTAACTTTCTCTCTAAGGGATCATTTTACATGTTAAAAATAGCTGTAATCTGAATTTTAGCAGTGCAGTGCAGCAACTGACACATATTTCTTATAATTTTGAAATTGCATCCAGACATATTCGATGATAGTTGTGTTATACAGCCTTCTATTATTGTGTAGAATAGGAGGGTGGACTGTTGGCCTTGGCGCAGGTCTGCACTCTCTGAGTGCATAATAGTTTCTTTATTATTATGCAGTCATCTTACAAACAAAGAGAGACACCGTAGGTGACAGCGGCCATGTTTGCAGCAGTGGGTTCGTCTGCAGCTCTACTGCAGGTGATGGAGAATTGGCCCTTTACTTTCAGGGCGAGCCGACCCCCCGCGGTGCTTTTGGAGAAGACATATTGGCCACGCCCCCTTTTTATTGCGCAAGACATCTCTTCCTGTACATGTTTTTCTGTTCCGGTTTCTCATCCGTCTTCATCCATGCTCCTCTCCCTCCATTTATCAGGCTTCTTTTCATTTGACTTCCCTTCCCCATAGCTTCTCTCTCTTGTCTCCTCCATAATGTCCCTCCTTCTCTCTCTCTCTCTTTCTCTCTCTCGCTCTAGCTCTCCCTCCCTCCCTCTCTGCCAGCAAGGCCTGCAGGCTTTCAGCAGCATTACAGCGTGTAAACCTCGGATTACAGCAGCCAGAGTCTGCCTAGAATTGCATGCCTCCGTGGATCACAAATACACAAGGGTGTAAATACACACCCACCCGAACCCCACGTACACTTACAACATTCCAGATATTTACATAGCGACGGACACGCAGGCGGACCTGACAGACAAGCGAATACACGTGTTTGTGCACACAAATATACACCCTGTGTACACAAACAGCTTTAGTAGACACTCAGTACACAAGCAAGCTTATTGTGAACAAACCCCAGACATGGTTCAGCTCCATCAAGTCCTTCAACTCCACGTTACTTCCCCAGCTGACTCACGAGAGGATCAGCTTCTCCACCCGTCTTTTAACTTAAACTCATCCACTGATTAATGTGGCTGTCGGTTAAACCCGAGTTCTGATCTTTCCTCAATATGTAGTTTTCACATTAAGCTAATAGTAAGAAGTGATTATTATGTTCAGAATGTGTTCATAAATAAACTGGAGCCTGAAGCTGGTAACACGTTTACGTTAATATGTTCCAGAAATTGAGCGTTTTTCTGAATCTGCATAAGTGAACCAGCACTTTTCTTGGACGGGGAGGCAAAGTGAGAATTAAATCAGCACATTAATAAAGATCTTCCAAAATTATTGATCTCATGTGTGCTTGAAAAACAGCATCTAGTGTGTAAACACCCACAGACGAACCACATCACGTCGGCGGACCTTCCTAATGTCGATACTGTGGATGTTTGTGTTAGATAGCTCGATGGATCAAACCCTGTTTCCTTAATCGCAGCCATTCGTGTCACGCAGGTGCACGACTCTTCAAAATAAAAACATTCACATCACATGTGAAGCTTCTCTTCACGTTTGATTTGTGTCACAGGGAGAACTCCCTGCTGCGACCTTTCATATTCTGAGTGGGTAGAAAGTCGTCCTTCCCGGGGTGGTGCACCTGAAATAATCTATTAGTTTATACATCAGAATTTCTGGGCATGAAAGCAGTCAGGGAATTGGAAAGAAGAAAGGGGAGAGCATTGTGTGTCCTGAATTTAATGCTGATTCTGTTTTGTTTAAAAAGAGTGGATCTGGCTGTTTATACCACTTTAGTTAAACTTTAACTCCTCTTAACTCTCTGGAGATGCGAAGGCTGCTGTTTTACAGGCTTTATGCCTCTGCAGGCTGCATGTGCATATACAATGCAAGTTAAGGCATCAATCTATCCATGCATCACCCTCCCTCCCTTTGTCGCCTGTGTCAACTTACCGGAGAGGTCAAGTGTCGTGTTAATGCAACTTGTGTTGAGCAAACTGGAGCTCAGAGGGAGGCCGACGGTGAACAGCAGGAATCAGAGTGATGGGTGACTGAGGTGGATGTGTTGTTTTTTTTTTTTTTTGTGTGGGAGAGACAGCTGAGAAGTGATGGGTGCCAAGTGCATGCACCCAGCCACACACACACACACACAAAGGAACAGTACATGATGTCCAACAGTGACCAGCTCACCGGCCGGCCGGCTGTAAACTGGCTACCTGTCAGCCTGACTGACACCCAGACTAACTATCTGAATGCTGTTGTCATTCAAATCGACTTGCTAGGTGTCATTTTCCTGCTTCCTAAGCAAAACTAAAAGTTTTAAAAGAGAACTCAACTGTTAAAAGGTGCAGTAAAGCTTGACCGGGGTCCCCTGGTGGGTGATAGGGGGGCACACAGATACTTCTTTAAGACAGCAGGAAGAACACGTCCCCCGAAATTGCAAAACAAAACCCTGCAAACAGCCTAGTGAATCAGATCCTTCTTCCCTCCATCAATATACACTGATTTAAACATCACTCCAACTCAAGTGGAATTTCAAAGCACATCCATTCACAGGTTGTCTTGCCCAACATGGCAGATAACATTGTTGTTAGACTCATCATTGAAGTGAAGGAAGCCCCACCCCCCGTCTGATACAATAAAACACTGCTTCTAAAGATGATATCAAGAAGGTCGTCTGTGCTGTCCAACTACTGCGCCGTGAATATTCCAGCACCCGAGTGTTGGTGATAAGAGAGAGAGATGCTTCGGGTTTCTACTTCTACATCAACCAGTCACGGGATGGGACGTCGATACACCTCACACAAGGGTTACAAAGACAAAAGTAGAACCATGCTGAACATGTGGCTCCTCTGATGGTTTCAAACAGACTCCTCGTGCATCGTTACCATATACAGTACGTGCATGTTTAATGTACCTCCTCGTGTATATTTTATAACCCGTCGGTGACTAATGACTGAAGATAGTTCCTGCTGTGCCTAACATCACTTAACAGTCCCTATGGATTTGCCTCTTCATCTCTACATGCTTGGTTATGTCAGCCTGTGTGTGTGTGTGTGTGGGGAGGGTCACATGTGTAGGTGTGCATTTTCTGCAATGCGCCATCCGTGAGCCGGCTGCTCCAACTGCACTTGTGTGAAGTCCAAACAAATAAAACAGGAGACTTGCTGTATTTACCTGGCCGGAGGTTTTTAATATTACATACAGAACAGCCGCCGGAGAGCGAGGTGGATGTTTATTTATCCCGGGATGTGATTGAAGGAAGAGGAGAGGCCTCCCTGTACTTATCCCAAACACCAGACAGAGGAGGAGAGACGATGGAAGGAAATAGATAGAAGTGATGGAAAAGGTGATACAGGCAACGGATAGAGTGTAAAACTTTTTGTCTTTTTAACACCGCAGAAGAACATTTCAGGTAAATCCTGCGAGGTCAGAGCTGCACTCCCCACCGGATCCCCGGCCGTTCAGCGGTCTTCCATCAGCCTCATCATAATAATGTGTCTGACATCTCTCGCCTCATCTTCCCATGGGGAGAGTGAAAGCGGTGACCTGACTTTTATCTTTTATTACCCGGTCTTTCGCACCTTCCGCTGCACTTCTCACCTCCTCTCTTGTATTCTGTCGGCTTGTTTCCCCTCCGTTCATCTCGCTACCCATCTAACGACGGGCAAAGACAAACATCAAGCTTTTCATTCTGGAAGTAATCTTGCTGCGAGCTGCCGATGGAACATTTATATTCCTGTATATCATGTTTGGTGGCTGTGCACAAACTCGTTTATTCTCTTCTGCCGAGCATATCAAAAAACATTAGGTTAATTGATTTGAAAGAGATGTTCTCCGGGCCCGTCGTGATTTGTTGTGAGCCAATAACGGACGAACAATATGTTCAATTAAAAGACTGCATAACTAAATTAAATGATAATGCTGCGTTTAATTATGAAGTTATTAACAAATGAAAATGTTTTGTATTTTAAAAAGTTATTAAAGAGGACGGTTTTCAAGTGTGTGTGTATGTGTGTGTGTGTGTGTGTGTGTGTGTGTCTGGGTATGTGTGTGAGTGTAGAGAAAGACCAAAGCATCATCGAAGCCACCCCCCTTCCCAAAACCAGACACACACACACACACACACACACACACACACACACACACACAAATACACATTCACATACACATATACACACATACACACACACACACACACACACACACACACACACCTCACAGCAATTCAAGCAAGCAATAAAACAGCTTGCAGCTCATCGGGGAAATCAGAACAGAACCTGTTGTTGTCGCTATTGTAATGATCAGTTTGTAAAGACTGCTGTGTGTATTTGTGTTGCGCGTGTGTGTGAGGGAGAGAGAATGAAACAGTATGAGTGATGAGGCGGAACAACATGTACAGTTTTATACTTTTACTATCACGTTACATACTTTATCAGGGGGCTTCCGTCTCCTCTCTCAGTGCTCCCGGGTGCACCGCTGGAATGCATGCAGGGGAATACCACTTATGAATTCACATCGGGACCCATTCTCACCCTTAATCTAGTAATATTTCACACAAATGCCAATGCCAGACATTACATTTATCTGTGTGCCTCCTCCCTTTCACGGCCTGCAATCTGTCGAAGAGCACAAGGATTCTGACAAGAAAACTGCTTTCTGTAAACAAATTAACTCACTGATTACAATAAATAATTATTCATCGAATGCATTGTTAGTTACCCAGAAATGCCGTGACACCGGTGTCATTTGTAGGTGTGCTGAACGTGTGGCTTCTTCAGTAACGTCACATACGAGTTATAAAGCGAGAATATTACTTGGAAGTGAAAATCAGATATTCAGTCCAGAAAACTCTCCGGTTCCCTCGAATGTGTTTAATCGCTCAGTGCAAATAGCCTAATCTACTGGTGTTGTGTCGTCTTCGCCGGTTGTCATGGCAACCAAAAGAGAAAGCAAGACATTAGTTTTTGTCAGTCCTTCAACCAACGGCATGCATATGCTTCGTTCGGCAAATCCTCAGGGAACAGTTCAGATTAATGACAGCTCAAACGTACAGATGTTAATCGACACAATACCCTCCTAATATACACAGTGTGAATTAAGCCGCTAATCATCGGCGAATCCAAACAGAATTAATGAACATGAGCGCCGCTAATCTAAAGCGAGTTCCTGCGAGAGGAAGGTGCAGTCTGTTGGATGTGAAGTTCCTCTGAAGCCAGCTGAAGGATGGACGACGGTCCTGTTAGCTGAGGGGACGTTCTGGAAGACAAAATGAAAAAATTCTAAATTCAAATGAACTTGTGCCAAAAGCTGGAGGCTGACTCCTTTAGATGAGGAGTTTCAGAAATCTCTTATTTCACTATCTTTGGAATTCTTCGTCACTTATTCCCATGGAGTTACATCACCATGTGTCTGAATCCGGTTTCTCATCCACTCAACTTGTGTAGAGTAAACTGTTTTCCTACGTTCTGCCTCCTCCTGTTAAAATGTTTGCCGGTGGGACAGAGAACAAATGCCACTCACACCAACAGCAGCTCTGTGCAGTATATTTATTTTCAAATTGCTAAATCAAAGCTCTCGTCCCCTCCGTGCATTGAGGAAATAACCCAACACTTCCTGGTGGACCTTATTTCCTTTTACATTAACAGCTTGCATACTACAGGTTCATTAATTTGCCAGTAATATTTTTTCGAAGTTGTAATCTTTCTCCTGAACTCCTATTTCATTACGGAAGCAGGCAGTTGGGCAGAAGTATAACTCAGCCAGGATAATTGCTTTTCCATGTACTGGTCCCCTTATCAAAGACTATAATGGAGAATTGTTATTTTTCTATATGTTATAATTTATCATGCAAATAAACTATTGCAATGTTAAATGAGACAAATGCAGACATGCAACTATGAATCCCTTTAAATCAAAAATGAAGAGCTGAGTCGCCTCCGACTTGGAATCCAACCAGCTTCAGTTAGCAGCAGGCTGGATGAGCACACAAGACTATAAGGTGGAGATCAAGCAACCGATGGTGCAGCACACTGGTGCTCCTGCAGCCTCGACTGCTCGCTGCAACAAGCTGTCCCCTCTCTGTTAGATGATGGAGACGGAGAGAGCGAGACACGGCGGAGCCGCAGAGGGAGGGATAGAACGCGGGTTTGTGGGCTGTAGGAAGAATGGAAAGAGAGAGACTGAAAGGGAAGAGAGAGGACAGAAGGGAGGCTCGGTGTGCAAGCTGTTTGGAGACGGCACAGACACACATGTTGCTCATCAGCAGGGGATAAAGAAGCAGGGGGAGACAGGAGTAGTGGAAGCGCTCAGCAGCTTGTCTGTGTTCGTGCCTGGCTACTGTCTCCTTACTGCAATGGCAGACATATGAGTGGTTGGCAGGGACGACAGGAGGAGCGTCGCAGAGCTGCAGAGGCTGGAAGCAGCACACTCGGGCTTAGCGGATGAAACAAGCCGAACACGGAGAAAAGAGATGTATAGATTACGAACGGTGGGATGGAGAATTAGAACTGTTCGGTCCAGGGAGAAGACGGTTAATATACTGAGAGATCAGAGTTGTTGAATCTCTCCGTCCACTGGTGGAGCTGATGGTGCTTTTATTTTGGCTTTTGTGTGACATAAATTCAGAAAACGTGTATTTTTCTGACACCTTGACTGTCCACAACTGCCTGTGCATATACTGATTTAATCCCAAATGTTAATCTTTGCCAGTTCCTCGTTCTGTCATTTAAAAATGTCAACCGGCATTGACTGCGTCTCCGTGTGTGTGTGTATGTATGTAACAATTAGGCCAAAAGCCACAGTTTGTTGAGCAGCGGGCTCTGATGTGTTTGCTACAGGGAGAGAAAGTGCTGCTCGAGGCCCCCGAAACACCCCTTTGTGTCTGTAATATGCCGGTTGGGCAGGAGGACGCCCCCCTGCTGGGTGATCGCATCCAGAATCGGTGGTTTGTGTTCATCCCAGCGTGTCCGTACATTCGGAAGCAGAGGGATTTGTCTTAACAATAAAATCTTCTTACCCACCGCGTATTATTCTCGGAGGTTCCCAGGATGTACGTGTGTGTGTGTGTGTGTACTGTATATAAAGTGTTAGCTGGTCATAATGAGGGTTGAGGAGTGACTGGAATACGTCTCCTCTCCTCAGCGTTCGGTTCCCTGCCAGGTCACGATCCATCACGCGGCGCAGCAACGGCACCGCTGCGTCCTGAAACCCATCCGGCGTCGCTCTGCAGCCGGTATGAGCCGCACATGACAATAACTCCTGCAGCCGATAGAAACAAGCATCCTGATACATGAAAGAAAGAACGTTATTGTGTGTGCATTCCCCCGACTCCTCTCCGGACCGGAGGGTCTCGTGCACCCACAGCCTCGCTCCTCTTCCTTTGATTAGCAGCGCTTCAGCTTTTCTTCTTCATACAGCAGATATATTGTCATTGCCGGCAACAAAAGGCTGTCAACTAACAAGCCGGGAGCGTTTGGCAACAACAAACCGATGTTCGTTGGTGATGTAGGCATTCGTCTGTGATGAGTCCACGAGAACTCCCGACCCGTGTTCTCAACCCGTCAGCCACGAGGCGCCGACCGCCTCGGGTCTGAACGAGCTATCAAAGCGTATTATTATCTTTACGTTCTCTCCCTTTATTCACCTATAGGAATGTTAATGAAAGGCATCACATCCAGGTGGGCAAACACACAAACTGTTAGGAACCATCATCGAGTCGCCCCGAAGGGGAAAACAGCACAAATCAGAGTTGCAAAGTCGGGAAAAAAAAAAAAAGTGAGTGAAAACAAATGACTGGAGGAAATAATGAACACGAGCAAACATCAAGCCATGATGAAAACATAATAACCTGCTGTGAGACAGCAACTCTCTCTTGTCGTTCGGCGGCCGGGCTCCTAGTGAGACTGATGTGCATAAATCAACACGTATTCATATTGTTTTGTTTTCTCCAATATCTGTTTGTTCTTACAGATGCAGCACTGATTCCCCCCGAGAACCACATAAAACATTTAAGTGCCACAACTTGAATTGTTTCTCCGTTTATTGCCGTCGCATTAGACGTGAGGACCCTAATGACGGAAGATGAACATGAGAGATGAGAGTATAAACATTTTAATGTCCAAACATATTTCTTGATGGCTTCCTGAAACCATATTCATCGGGTTTTTTTTATTAGTATTATTTATCATTTCGAAGGCCCGGTTTGTCAGATTTGTTTTCCGTTTTAACGTGGCAGCGTCTCAGTCCGATGGAAGTTCTTAAATCTCTTGAAAGCTCTTAGCGTAGCATCTTGAGGGCATTATAAACAGTATCTAACAACATCCCGAGGAATGATTAACCAACCCTCCACCGAAGATACTGCCCTCTTATCGTTGTGATGGTGTACCCCCCCCCCCCCCCCTCCCCCCCGCCCCCCCCCCCCCTCCCCCCCCCCCCCCCTTCCTCCCCTCCTCTCT
>CAAKHC010012325.1:7457-25957 GCA_901007825.1 Macroramphosus scolopax
CCCCCCCCAAGCCATTAGCATAACAAGCATCTTTCTTGAACATAACTCTTGCTGCTCCTCCTCTCCGCTGCCCTCCTTTTCCTATCTACCTGCTGCAATAAGTCACTGTTAACTACATTTCTCTTTATGATGCCGCTCCGTCCATCACTCGCCGGGACCGCCAAGCTCAGGTAAACTGATCGACGGCCCTTATGCACGCTCCTCTCCCCCCCCCGCAACCCTTTGCCTCATGACAGGGGCTTGATGGACAGGCGAGAGAGGTGCAGGAGAGCACGTGGGCGCCAGGAAAAGGTCCGGAGATGGAGCATTGTGAAATATACCGCTCAGCTCGGCATGCATCATGTCTTTCTCAGGGACAGATATGACAACATGCGTGCACGTTGACACACACATGCGCGCGGCCATCAATCCCTTGCATACAGGAAGAGATATGAGACGAAGAGAAAAACTGAATTAGGAAATATGGGCACCGTGATTTGTGGGAAGCCAGTTTTGTGGCCGGGAGAGAAATACAGCTCGGAGCGCACTTCATCTTACAGCGAGAGCAAAGAGGAAGACGCATCTGTGTTGTTTATCTAACGCCCCCATCTAGTTACAATGGCTCGATTTGAAATATTCATATACATGTAGGACAAGATCAGGCCCATTATGTTGCTCGCTCGGTGGGGCTTCGCTGAACGGACTGAATAGAAACCCATCAGTCAGAGTAAATTATGAAGACAAGATACATTTCATAATCCTATAGATGGGCTTGAAGAGGAGTATTATTGTAGTATGACATCGATCACAGCAGCCCATATCGTATAGTGTCATCAGTATGATAATACGCTATAGGCTATTTCAAGGATAAAACGCCCATTATAATATTTCACAAAGCATGTAGGCAAAGCAAAACACATTAGGCTTTGTGCAGTGTTCATCATCGGGCATTATATGACTTGTGTTTCAGATGCATCTGTAAGTAAACAAATGATACTTCAATCATAATGAACCATAAATCTCACAGCCTACTACAGCTGCGATGAAGGATCATTGTATAGATGGTGAACAGATTTGTTTTGCATGTAGAATGTCAAAGCTTTGGAGAAAAGACATCTTGAATTCGTTTTTTTTTTTTTCCTGGCCGACAGTCCAAAATGAAAAATATTTAAATCATAATTATATGTATAGAAATAAAAAAATCTCATTGAAGAAGCTGGAAGCGAGGCCGGACCAATTAAATTGATATTGAAAATGTATTTTTCTGACTCATTGTTTCGGCTCGACCACCTCATCCTGCAGATTACATCTTTGTTGGCAAACAGAAGAAAACATTCCACAGCAATGTCCAAACAGTGTATGGTCTGTATCCAATCAGAAGTATATGAGGCACATCTTTAAGTACAAATAAAAATAGCATGTTCATTGTACGTTACAGCTATTTAGGTGCACGCTAATACGACTAGCCTGGGGCCGTGGCGCTGGGATCGGGGTGAGTACTAGAGATGGAGCAGAACAGAGTGGAGCAGAACAGGCCCTGATGGCAGAGAAAGAGACAGAGAGTCGACCCAGCGTGACTACCGCCTGCCTGAGTGGAGCAGCCTGCCCGCAATTAAGGTGGAATCAGGGAGAAATCTGCGCTGCCTTGATAATGAGCCTCGTCTGAATTATTAACGAGAGCTGTTCCCCCGGGACCCGGGCTCCCACTGAGCCCATCAACCCCCCCCAACACACCCACACGCGCACACACACACACCCACAGACACACACACACACACCGGGAGAGGGGGGGGGGAGAGAAATGCATGCATTACACTCAGAAACATCCACACACAACAATCACAGATTGACACAGATGAGCAACAAGCCGCTGCACATGGCGACTGAGATTTTCCTGGCACCACGAGGGCCGACACATTTTATTCAGTGAATAACGGTCACGACGTCGCATCGGGACGGACAGACCTCCGTAAAACGAATAAGCAACTTCAACATTAGCGACTTAATTTGAAATGGCAGGTATTAAAAGGAACCTTTTTTTGTGATAAGCGTCCAGTCCATCTTCCCTGCTGTCCTGTGCTCTGGCGAAAACATTAGATAAACTGCAAACTGTATTAGGTGATTAGTCATTTGTTATAGATTAGTCATTTTGGACGGTACGCCTGGTCATGAATGAATAATGCTTTAATTTAGGAGGTGCTATGCTTGACTTGACTAACAAAGATATGTGGAGCCTCCCATGTTCTAGCTTTTCTTTTTGTCCTGGTGTCAGGAGTGTAGCTGGAGGGCAACTGAACGGGGACACGGTGGGGTTTTTTTTTCCTCCTATTTTATCGAGATGTGGGATATTGTGAGTGTATGCCCGGAGTGAGTCCAGCAGCACTGGCATGACATGTAAACCCCCTCGACTCCTTCTACATCCTCCTCCATTTCATAACTGTGTTCCTGGAAATAAAAAAAAAAAAAAAGGGGTTCTAAACATCATGCACCAGTGTAACACTCAGGGCTTCCCGTCAAATCTCCATGACATCAAACTTACACGTCCAGAGGGAGAATCACACACCACATTCTGTCCCTGCAGCTGTAAAAGGGGTTTGCCAAAAAAATCCGCGGGTAGTTACCAAACACAGCCACGCCTTCCGTACGAGCCAATCGCCGCAAGTCATTCAGGTTCCACAACAAATCAGACAGCAAAGTGGCACCACAGAAAGTCGCTTCTGCTCTCGGTCGGCCCCCTCCACCAAAATTGGTTCACCCCACCCAAGAACAGAGTGTTCTTCCATGGGTGGTTTGAGGAGGCACAAGTGTGTTATGTGTTTCGTGCAAATGGGCCCTGAGCTTCAGGGAATAGTGGAAACCATCAACCTACAGAGAGCAATGGGGGAAAAAATGACAATCTCTCTATGCCTCACTATGCTTCGGTTTAGAAGGAAAATGAACTGACAAGTGTACTAAATATACTGAGCAATGTCACCAAATGGCTCTTGAAGAGAAAAAAAAAGGCAGAGCCATGTGTAATAGGCTCGGTAAGAAATGCTTCAACAGATGAAGTTCAGCTCAGCTGAAAAAGAACATTCAAATTAGTTCAACCCTGTCGAATTGGGAACTTGACGGTCTCATCCCCAAGTGTTCTGCTCCAAAAGGCCCAGTAGCTAAGAGGAGGCGAGCTGGGGAAAATCCAGCATTGTTATCCTATTATCTCCGAGATAATGTGAGATATGAGATTTCCCTTAGATAAGAGGAGGCGCACTGCTTAAGGCAGTCTGGCTCACTGGCAGGAGACTGCTGAAGCTCAAAATCCTGACGCCGTAGCTCACTTACGAATGACTCCTCACCTCAATTGGCCCTTGTGCCAAAAACCACTAAGACAAAGAATGTATAGAATGTCTAAGGGAGTGGGACACCAGCGCATACTTACGGAGGTAAAGACAATTCCCTCTGGTCCATACTCTAAGTATGAGTTATTACCATCAGGCAGGCGTTATATAGCTCAGTTGGAGCAAACTGTATTGCGCCCAAAATAAGCAGAGGTTACAGAGGTTGTGCTGCAGGACGACCTCACTGAACCCTCAGATCGAGCATCATTCAGTCATTTATTTATAATTAAGTCTATTATTTTCAATTGTGTGTATTTGGTAAGTCTTCTTCAGTAACGTCTTCCATCTGAGTCCGAGATTTCCCCGCAATAAGGTGCTTATCAGTTTGTATCGATATATGGAGGGAGCGCAACAGACGCCAAGAGATATAAAAAAAAGAAGAGATAACACGAGTGTCTGCTAGATGGAGTGATAAGACTGAACAAAGTAAAATAAAAGGCAAATTTATATTGTTTTTCATATTACTGCCTCCTGATTGCTGTCTACCATATTTGAATGCGTGCCCATGCTTTGGCAATTTGCATGTACATTAATCATTTTCAGTGAGAAATGAACTGCCTGAAGGCTGCAGGGGGAAAAGGCAATGAGAACGGGCTTTTTTGGCATCAGACACCCGGCTCAACCTGAATATACTGCCTGAACCCACCCTGGCTCCGACTGCAGGAGCCAAGGGGAGATGTAAGGTGCTCATAATCCTACACCATAAATCTGTCCGGCATGCATCATATGCTCTCATTCTGCGAGTGTGTGTGCATGTGTGTCTGTCGCACTCTCAAATTACTCTGCTCCCCTGAGCCAAGACGGAGGATAAAATATGAATCAGCTGATGTCTAGGATAGTTTCCAGTCTCTCTAGCCTCCCCGGCCATCATCAAGTGACACAAGCATGCACATGCGAGAGCAGCAGACACATGCAACTCTACACACTCTGAAAGTTTGAAGTCTCTCCACTTCGTGCTAAGCGTCTGTCAAAGCGTCTCTCCACTGCAGCTGCTGAGGCCTGTGAACGGTGACAGGATTACAAAAGTCTGCCACTTTACCTATAAATCAATTGGATAAGGGGCTATGATCTCGCCCGGTGATAAATACTCCTGCCCGTGGAGACAGGGGTTATGTGCCTTTACCGGAGATAAGTCTATACATATAAGTCAAATACAGGTTGTGTTTGCTTCCGTTTTTTTTTTTTTTAGCTCCATCTTTCTTAGTTGTATGATTTTTATCAGTAAAAAGAAAAAGTCCCATGATCCCTTTATCTGCCTGGCCTTCATAAAACCGTCACCTAAAGACACTTTAAAAATAGCTAGTCTAGTTGCTTTGGATGTCTGGGTGGCTTCCCGGCACCATTGCCAACCGGCTGCGCAATCCCCAGCGCGTCTCAGTCCCCAAAGCACAGCAAACACAGAGAGGGAAGGATACGTTGTGTATATCAAGGCAGGCGGACTATTACACCCGGAGATGTATGCAACACTGTCGCTGCAATTGCATCGACCCAAAAATATCATGTGAGGGTATCTTCACACATTTCTATGTGCTCAATACCCATAATTACCAATGCTGTCACCCCACCTCAGTCACCCCAAACATACACAGCTATAGAAGCAGACAGCCCCTCCCACTAAAACGGCCATCGCTGCAACTGACATGTGTCGCCCCCCGCACAGAAACGCAATACACATCCACATGCACCTGTGGATGCTCGGGGAGGGCTTCGGAATCAAACCTTAAAGTTAAGAGTCCTGCAAGCCTCCGTGTTGGAAAAATGAATGCCAATGAATTTACAATGAATCTATTCCGCTGTAGTGACCAGCACCCTGTTGGAAAGGGTAAGTGGGTTCACAAGTTCACAATTCTTCCTAACCAGGCTTCTTTAAGAAGGTGATTGGGAAGTCATGACCTCGAAATACTGCAGCCTTTCCTAGAAGTCAGGAGCCATTAGGTATTTATAGGAGCTTAATGGTACGGTCTAGAGTGTACTCGTTGTCTAGCGCCGCGATCGAGCCAGCATCGAACCCTTTCCAATATGAGTCACGGTAGCATAATTTACAACACGCAATCTCCTTTTGGAGATTACTTTCCTAGAACCGCCACGTATAGTCCAGGTCTGATAAACGGTCTCAAGAGGTTCCTTTTGCTTTTAGTTGGTTATCCCTGCCCACCGCCGGCAACCCCCCCCCCCCCCCTCCCTCCCCCCTCTCTCCCCCGCCCGCCTGCCTGCCTCCTACGCAAAGAGCCAAGCTATACCACTCATTTTCATTTCATTTCATCATCAGCTTACCGACAATTATTCTTTTTTTTTATTTCCCTCTCAGAAAAAAAAAAGCACACAGTTTTACATCAATTGCTTTGCTCATGGATGATACTGTGGAGAGGAAAAGTCTAGTGGTTGATAGAAATGCTGCTTTGAAATTTTATTGTCTGGTATGATTATAAAATTACATGTATGAGAGTGCATCTATTTTTTCATGTGTGTGTGTGTGTGGGGGGGGGGGTGACATGATTTCACGACCTTGGTTTGTGGACTCAATCTAATATGATAATATAATACAGGCCCTCATTGTGTATTCAGAACACTGCTAATTCAACTGAGTTGTTGATTGTATTTAAGACCAGGCAGATGCATTAGAGTCCCACCTTCCATACAGTACGTGCAAGCAGCAAAGTGTTAATTCCTCTTGGTGTTTATCTTTCTCCTAAGCTATACATGTCACTCCTATAAGTGTGTGTTTACATGGCCACCCCGTCTCGGACTAAAACCAGGTCAGCCCTGTAGCTGACATTCTGACTGCCTGCTTTAAATGACTTACCTAATCCCCCATCATTACCTGGAAAGGGCCCCATGTCTGGTCTGTGCCCTTAAATAGCCCAGGAACCAGCCACTGTCAAACCCCCTAATTTGCAGTTTCATAAATAGCCGACTGAGATTGTTGCTAAAGAAGATATTGTGGTCTTGTGGTTGAAGAAGTCACCTCTTGGTTCCAGTGCAGCGTCTACCTGGAGACATGCCTTAGCCGAGTTCACTTTAATGGGACGGGATTACGGTGTCAGTCAGGTGCTTGCTGTTAAGGCTGACGCCAACAGACTCGACCCGGGGCAGTGACAGAGTTCATGTTATGCAACACAACAAGTTTTGACGAAAGATTCCAGCGTAAAACAATGAGTGCGTGTCGTTGGACACATGCCATTACTTTGGTATTTGATCACATTTTAATGATGTGGATGACAAGCCAAGATAGTTTTGGGTGGGAAGGAACAGAGGCAATAAAAAAAAAAACATTCTCGTAAGTATTTAATGGGATAAATTTAGCAAACAGACATTTGAATGCATGTTCAATAATGAGCTTAGTCTGCAAAAGAGATGCGGCCTAGCGACGTAAAGTCGCCACTAAATCCGTTTTAGTAGTAGTAGTAAAGGATATCCCTGCAAACCAAGATATCCTGTAATGTATTTCGCAGGGGAAGAAGTCCGGAACAAGATGAAGAATGAGAATGCAGCCGTGAAGAACTACCATGCAATGCTGCCTCTCTACCTTCTCGCACATTGACATGGAAATGGCAGCGGATTCATATGCAAATATGACATCTCGTCTCAGGATCTCGGCTCAGAAAGGTGAACGATCTCCCTGCCCCCCCTTTCGCTCTTGTCCTCAAATAGCCATAATGAATAGAAAACGAGATGAGGCTGGGAGCAGAGGCTGATATCATGGGCAGATGTCCAGGAGGTTATTCTAGGCTCCCGGCCAGACAGGCAGGGCTGCTGTATTGTGGTCAGTTGAGCAACCTTTTTGAATATTTACATTGTGCATTGCTGACCTGTGATCTCCTACAAGTATCCCTGTGACGAGCTCTGGTTTATAATGATGAGTAGACAGCAATGTGTAGTAGCTACTTGAATGAAAATGCATGGGGTACTTCATTTTATTAATTTGCCAGCAGCAGATACGGACATAAATCATTAACAGATTGTGTTTCTGGTGAAAGGATTTCATGCACTAGTACTACAGACGCTGTTCCCCATCATGAGCTGCTCTGTTCAGCTGAGCAAAGCCTTGTTACACACACAGCAAGTGGCTCCACTCCAGTCTGTGACATGCTGCCATCTATGATCTATTAGAATGACTGATGGCAGTAATGAACTAGATCACGCATGGCGCCGTTCATGCGTAACCGATACGGAATCCCACGGTGACATGTGTGCGGCGTGAGGGGTGAAAGGATCATAATGGCTTAGCGAATAGGAATACTCAATATTATCACGATGAGACATCCGATTAACACATCATCATGCCGGCCTGTGTGTTTTTTGTTCCTTACCTTCCAGCCAGCCGAGCTATTGCTGTCGCCCTTATCCTTGAAATAGGGCACATAACGGACCATCCAGTCGTATATCTGTGACAGTGTGAGTCGCTTTTCTGGGGTGCTCTCAATGGCGCGGGTAATGAGATCCGCGTAGGACTGGTTCCCCCACGCGTTCCGCCGCGAAGATTTGGCTTTGCGCAGCGGTCCGGTCACATCGAGCGCCGCGCCAGCCAGGCATGGGTGCGTCGCGCCTGTGGGTGCCGGGGCGCCGGCTGGATGCTTCAGCTCTCCCGGCGTTCCGCCCACGAGTCCGGCTCTGCAAGCCGGGATGTCCTCCGGTTCCACCTTGATGTTGGCCAGTGGAAGACCCCCACTGACCTCGTGTCCACCGGGGAAATCCTCCGGGCAAGGTAGCGGCCAGGTGCATGAGCGAGGCCGGCTTTGCGGCTCGAAATCCGAATCAACCTGATGAGCGTCTAATTCGTCGTCCTCCATCATCAACATTTACCCTTCAGTTGAAATGGAAGAAATCAAATCAAGAGCAAGGGAGGGAAATACATCCAAGATTCCCGTATCCGTCTGTCTTTAGTATCACTTCACGTTGAAATTCACGGCTATTAAACTTACAGTCTGAATCAATAATCAAGAAGGATCATGGTGAATAGAAGCAAAATCACTGCATCGCGTGTAAAGATAAGAGAAGTAGTAAAAGTAAGAGTATCTTTTCGTCCATTTTACCTGGAGTAAAACATCAAAATGCCTCTTATTCAACAGTCCTCATCACCTCCAGACAGTCAATCTCAAACGCGTGTCACTGCCAGTCAGATGGGTTTTTCAATCCGGCAGCAGCAACAGATGATATTTCAGATAAGGAGCATTAGCAGTCGTCGGTAAATCCTCCACAAGACAACAGGAAGAACGTGAAAAGAGGGGAATAAAATCACCAGAGCAGAGTAGAGAGCATCCACTGAGGCGATAATGCGTGATTACCGTGAATTATTAAATCTTCCAGTCGGCGCGGATTAAGCTGGCAAGTCAATTCAAGGCTGAACAGCGCACAACTGCCTGCGATTATAATGAGGAGAGAGGCATGTGACGAATCGATCCGTCTGAAAAATGTAAAGAAAAATAGTTCGGCAATCAAATCTCCACTTGTCAGGTTGATAAAATTCGCTTTTATCGCGCCCCCTCTTGCTCCCCCCTTGCCTCTCCTCGCTCTCAGATCCCACACATGTTCTCATTTGCTTACAACTCGTTCCGTCGATGTGAAGCGAGGATGACGCGCCGGCGCTGTAGTGGAGATGCTGCCAATTGGAGTGCGCTCACGAAATCAATACAACATGATTACAGCGAAATCCCGAACTCTATCTGTCTCCTTCTCTCTCTCTCTCTCTCTCTCTCTTTCTCTCTCTCTCTCTCTCCCTCCCAACCATCTCTATTGTGAGCGGCAAATTCTTAATCAAAACTCTGCATAATGTTCTCTCTGGCGCAGCGTCGCACGGCGGCTTTGTGTACCAGACTTCCACGCCCAGCCGTGATAAAACAAAACAGTGTGAAAACTACACAAGGGGGGCTGCACAATTTCACAATGGGTTTGCCTTTAAAAAAAAAAAAAAAAAAAAAAAAATACAGTGACGGATTTTGTGCGTAACAGATTGTTCGAGGCACCATGTGCAGCGTCCAAATGCCCTCCAAGGGGACTCACGGTGCGCATGAGGTTTCACCTCAGCTGATTATTTGCCGGCTATACCTCAGTGACTGTAATTGTCTATGGCGATTAGACAGATTTAGTTCAGATTAAAAGAGATTAGGTAACCCTAGATTTTAATCCGAGGGGGAGTTAGGTGAAATGGGGCTTTTCAGAAGCCAGGATAACAAAAAAGCTCCAGCCAAAGTGAGGAACAAATAAGACACTTTATAAGCGAGAGTTCAAGAGGACAGAACCGTCAGACCTGTGTGTAATGTCCGAGGGGGATTCCTCCCCTCCATCCCACCCCCCCTTTCTAAAACCTCACAGCTGGGCGGGTACAGTCACAGGTGCTCGGACCTCATTGGCTGTTTATTTCGCCTTATAAATACATGTCCTTCGATTTCTTTTTAAAGTCTCACACCTTTCACCTTCACTCATCCTGAAAAGATCTTCTGACCTCACGCGCTATTTTCCAGTCTGTTTCACATTTCACGCACACCTGTTATGTTGGTGGTTTCTGTGGGGATTATTACTTATTCATGGGCTTTCACTGGCGGCTTGACACTCTCTTGCAGCTACAATCTGTGATGTTTGTAAGTTAGGGGAGCTAAAACACCATGAGGGGTGGTCAGTGTGACCTTTGGGGGCATGTTGGTATTGCAGTCAAAATATTCAACAGGGACTTAGTCGCTGAGGTGTGCAGCCTCTAAAGCGTGGGTTTCTCCAAATTCTTTGTAGACTTTTATAAATGAGAATACTACGCAACATATTTATCATTCGAATGGAACGCCTTTGCATTTCTGAGTGACAGAAACAGCTCATGAGCAACATCAAAACAAGCTCCTGTGAAGCACACTGGCGGAAATTGTCAAAGAGCACCCCACCCTCTTCGTGCAAAGCGCGTATGGACTGAAGCTGTATTTAAAAGTTGCACAACACGGAGTGCACTCAGACATGCCTGATGTTGAGAAATTTGTGAGAAAAAATGCAGGAGGATGTGTCATGGAATGACTTAATGATGCACATCAACAGGGTCACATGGTGACTGCTCTGTCTAAAGTGTACAAGGCACAACAACACCTTTGATTTTTGGGTCATTAGGATTTTGTTTTTACCATCAGCTGATCACCTCAGTATGTTCCAATAATAGAACCGATACTGGTTCTAATACAGCCTCTCGTGTCCATCATGAGGTGCTTTGTGATTCTGGCACACACCTGAGGGTACATAATGATTACACATTAAGTGATAGAAACAAGTGAACATCAAAAAGAAAAAAAAGACAAGAGCCAGAGGCTCACAGCAGGTCTGTATCTCGACGGAGACGAGAAACGGAGGGAGGAGAGCCACACACAGAGAGAACGAGGATGATTCAGGCAGTGCGAGTTTAAAACTTCATATGTGCTATGTCCCTTCCAGGCTGACTGCTACGCTGTCCCCATACCAGACATTCCAGAGGCAGCGAGGCTGGCTGCAGGCTCTGTGTGGCTGATCCTGGAACAGCATGTTCTGCACAGCAGTAATCACCTCAGCCAGCCACAAGGAAGGCAGAGCACTACAGCAACAACAACACAGAGCTTTGTGCCTGTCAAGTTGCACCCCGAAAAAAGTGCCCTGGCATTTCATTCACATGAGGGAAGAGACACTTATTCCTCCTCTTCATTTCCATTTCTTCTATCAACCGTCCGTTGCAAACTCACAATGTCGTGTAACAGAGCTCCAGACCTGCTCAGTGGGATTAGGACAAAAGGAAGTGGGAGAAGCCACAAGACCACCCTTGGGGGGACTGTTGTCTGTCTGGGAAATCACCTCCCCTGGTTGGTTTTCCATCCCTCTCAGCAAAGAAGCCACACTCACATATGGCCTCCCAATGACACAGGAAGGAGAGGGCTCAAATCCAACAATTGGGAGCTGTATTTCACCCCTTCGTGGCACTGGCCCAAAGTAGGTCGACTACTAAAGACTATTAAAGACTTCCTGACCTGAGCAAAAGCCAGCTTTGGGTGGCATCTGCCAACTAGGAATATTTATGCTCAGGGACTACAAAAGACAATGGGTGCCAAGAGTTTATATTAAGACTGTGCCCAGCATGTAAGGACTCATCTCTCTCCCCACGTCTGAGGTCTAACAGAATTTGATTGACTAACACCACCTGCCATAGCTAATTAATTACATTTAATAGTTAAGGACCCTGAGCAATGAAATGGTCCGAAAGAGGAAAATCAGTGCACACCTCTCACACCCAAATGTGTACTTGGCATAATTGTATTATAATATAATAAAGGAATTATATCAGATGGTCATTACACTGAAGGGGCAAATGGACGGGGAGTTTGTGCACTCCATCTCATGATGGCTAAGTAGAAATCATTGTGCAAATATGTATTATTTCAAAGGACGATTAATTAATCTTTTTAATGAATTATCAGGTATGAAAATTTTCTCAATTGTTGAGCTGCTTTTTCCTATTTTTTCCAATCACTGTGTACGTTTAGTGTTTGGGCTGTTGGTTAAAAAAAAAAAATAAAAAAAAAATAAGACATCCATCTATGTGTAAATGTTCTTGAAGGCTGATCACAAGTCAACAGATTTGGCCGAAAATTACAATGCTTGGTAGATCCAGCCATGCTGCAGGAGTTCATCTTGCAAGAATTATGACATTAGCAGTGTCTACATGCTGCACAGATTTATAATCACTTACCAAGCTAACAATACCACAATGAGAGGTGATCAGTTTCATGCTCAATTGAACAGGGTAATACTAAGTTAAAAAAACAAAACAAATGCAGTATATAGACTTTGCAATATTTTTTCTATGTATGTCCTGAGAGAGGGTATCACTCTAGTCTCAGTTTCATCAAATAAGGCATGCAGCATATATTGCCTCTGGCAATGAGTTAAACCCCTCACTTGTGCAAGTCAGTGGTTGGCTGCATCCACAATAGCCGAGTAGGCCTGATGCCAAGACACTGATTAGCCTAGCTATGCCTCTGCTCTCCAGGCAGTGTGGAGTGGACGTGCAGTGGGAATCCAACTCATCACCAAAGAGCACTGTGCTAAACACAAGTTTAAGTGGAAAAGAGCCAGCAAACTGTAGAGTATCCATGCTGGACATATAAAGCCTTGGGCAAGAAGGCATCTGCCTCTTTAATATATAATTCACTCAGAACTGAAACATCATGCGTTAGCCCCTCTGGTTGTTGGAAAACAACAAAGCCTCACTGACGATCATGTAAGTGTACCAAAAGGGGTAAACTTTACAATGAAGTTCATTTTCAGCCATCTTTTATTAAACAATGGGGGGGTTTTCAAGGTGCACCGAATGTATGTGGAAGCATCGTCCTCTCACCTTTCCACCTCAGCGAGCTTGCCCTCGTCACCTGTGATGTGCAGGTAGGTCAACATGCAGAGACAGCCATCAGCCCTCCACTTCTCCCTTGGAGCATGCGCAGGGTCACTTTACATCACAACCCCTGCAAATGCATCTTCCTGTGGAGATATTATTAGGGGCACTCATGCCTTATTGCCCACGTTATTATCACAACTGACAGGATGTGCATTAGTTACTTCAGTCTCCGCAGCAGATTGACCATAATGTTGACACACATACACACACCGGCCATTTTGAAATTCATCATGAAGAGGGAAGAACCTGGGGCAGCTGTAGTGCTTTCATGTGTAATAGTCCCAGCTCAAGTTCCCATGAAAGAGGCACTAATGGGTTAACAGTAGAAATGAGAGGGGAAGAGAGGGAAAATCAATGCTTTTGTTGAGGGGAAGAAAGAAAGGCTTTCACAGGTCTATGTATCATTAAGCAATTGAGAAAGCTAATTAGAGGTGGGGGGTGTGGGGGGGGAGAGATGAGCAGATCTCACAGCTAATTATTTCCATGGCAACCACAGCTCCTGTTGATGATCTGAGGTAGCGGCCCAGTTTGCTTCAATCAAACAGGCAGTGTCATGAAGAGAAAGAGTGACCCCTAGTGGAACACAGCGAACATGTTCATTAAAAACTTTCATGAAAACGAATTTAATGTTAAAAAAAAGGGTCACATTAGATTTTTAGAAATTATAAATTGGACTCATGTATACTCCAAACAATTACCATTGTTCTCTGACCCTGTTTCTATAATGTGTTAATCCTCCCTAAACATCACTTGTAACTGTTCTTTCACACCCCTGGGCCCTGTAGAAGACAAGTTAATGTTATCAAAAAAAATGGCACAATTGTAAACTTAAGTTTAAACTTTTCTTACTACTTACTGTATGTTTTTGTGTTTTTACTGCTTCACATCCAAGGCACTGACCTTACCTCCTATTCATTCCTAACACACCACTAATGTTGCGTCTGTGAAACACACCAGCTCTCCACTTACAGGCCGAAGATGATTCTCTCTGTACGTTTAACCACGACTGCATAGTATTAATTGATGGATTTGGAGGAAACTTTTGGAATGCAGTAATATCCTAAACATTGCAACAATATCGAGCTCCCAAAACACACTGACCAGACAACTCTCAAGTTGAAACCGAACTGTATTTCATTTAAAAAAACATGAGAACAGTGTTTAAAAAAAAGAGATCTGATGTGTCCATGGTAGTCAAGCGGGTCTTGACCCTCTAAATGTTTACATTCAATGTCTCTGTTTGCTGGGGTCAATCTTCTCAAGGTGAACCAAGGGTTTGAGTTGCTCAGCAAAGCTGCGCATCTCCTCTGACATAGTGTCCTGGCCAGCGGGAGCCAACACACTCAGCTCCACTAAGTATGAAAGTGATAGACGCTCTGTGTTGTCCGTGTTCCCCGGTACCAGGATGCGAGACAACTTGCTAACCACCACTTTCATCACACCTTTGCGGAATATATGCCCATTGGACACAAATTCGTGGTCCATGCGGAAGCCCATCTCATTGAGGAACTCTGGCAAGCTGTGAGAGGCAGCAACATCGACACAGTTGCGCACCAGGGCGTGACGGCTCTTGTCTCCGACTTCAGGTTGACCCAGGTATCGTAGATGCCACGGAGCCTTGGGGTGCGAGAGGGAGCGCCTGGCGCGGAGAATAAAAGGGTTGCCTTGTTGGCCTTTCAGAAGATATACCAGTTCATGATCTGTAAAGGTCTCGGGTTCCATATTGTCACACAGACCTCGGAGGCGATGCAAGAGGCTTTCCAGGGCCTGATCCAACACACTCCCTGCATTGATAAAGGGTGACAAACAGCATGTATATAAACCATGGGAACAAACAGGTGCTTCTCTAATTGTTCATGTTCATAATTTCTAATTATGTTCTGACCATTACACTGACAGGTCTGTGGGCTCTGATTGTCAGTTCTTATTCAAGCTATCATGAAGCAGTGCAACCTTGTGGTTATGCTTTAAACTGACTTCTTTGTCTTATTCCCACGGATGAGATCATTTGGAAGATTTTGAAGTGAAATGCTACAGGGTGCAAAATCAAAACACTAACTTGTATCCCTCAAGGAGACTTGAAGGATTTATGTCAAAATGTACTGAGGGGTCTTCAAGCAGCATGTGGTTTTTCAAAACCTAATTGAAGCCCATTATGTTGGCTTCTTTTCCTTTGAACTGATCACCAATCTTTATTATATGTAACTGCTCTCATTGGTATCAGGAACACCATATTTGGCCATTTCCTCACTTGCAGTATTACGGCGATATAGATTATCTGGTAGTTTAAAGCGATAAAGGATGTATACTACGCTAGGCAAATGTACTTTACCTTTACCAAAAGATATTCCATAGCATGACGAAGCTTACCTTGCAACAGGTATTCCATCATATTGATGGTGCCGCCGGTGACAGGCATCACAGTTACCGGAGGAGCCTCCATCTCTCTTCAGGGTCGTTTTTAGTTTTGTATCTGGGGAGGAAATTAACGTTACAATTGTAATAGCCGTTTACATTTGCTTACTGTAGTTAAATACTACTTTTAGTTACGTTCCACCGTAATAACTTGTGTTGTCTGATGTTAAATGAAGCGAGGTGGAGTTCAACTCACTCGAAGCTGTTGTTAAGCTAACGTTCAGTTAAGTTAAGGTTAAGTTTCATGTGTTACCTGAGAAAACCTGAAACACCAAAAAATTCAGCGGGGAACTCACCTAGTAAGAACTAATTCAATGTTGACGTTATCCTCTTCGGTTGAGCCTCCGAAGGAAAGACCGAGGATCCTGTAGGCCTCCGTTCAATCAACGCATAGGTAGTATTTTTAGCCACTCGGCTATCTAGAAGCTAACGAACTAGATATCATCAGCTAGCCAAATTGTAAGTTAAGCGGGATGACTCGATGATAAGCTTTTTGAATGAGGGTATGTAATAGCGTCCTGTGAATATATAGAGCAAACGATAGCCGAACGCTCGGTTTGTCTTTAACGAGGGTTTAGAAATGAATGGACGTAATTTTGCTCTTCTTCTGATGTGTTTGATAGTAAAAAACTAGAAAAAAGACGAAATACGGCCACCTATCGGACAAAGTGAAGAAGTGATAGTGAAGAAGTAAGAGATCTCGCGTGTTGCTGAAATGGGAGCTGTTGTCAGATCTCGCGAGAAGGTCAAAGTCTTGAAGCAAACTAATTTATCCCGATTTGTTGGTCTGGAAAGGGCATTTTCAGGGTCAGAATCTTTGGAAGATATGTGTATTGTGAAAATTGTTACCTGTATTAATTTCAGGCACAAATAATGCTCGTTCTCATCACAGTGAATACAGTCAGCCTCTTGTCTCCTGGGCCAAACCAACGTAAAACACATATAGGAAATGATTCTCCGGCAGGGTTTCTTGTTTCTACATCCAAGGTCTTTGGTTGAATGCATGGACGTAACATCACTAATATGTGGGAAGGAAAAAATGCGGTTATGCTTAATGTTTGACTGTTCCTGATGCTGACCACTAATTAACATGCAAGCTCCAATAGCAGCTGGTCAAGGGGACGCAGATCTCTAAAGTCTGATTAAATTTTTTTTTTATTAATGTTACTTTTCATTATCATAGTCCATAGTTCAAGTCATGAGTTCTATTGCTGTAAGTCATGAGTTAATTTACTCCAACAGTTAGTATAAAAAGTGTATGTTTCTTACTAATTAAAAAAAAACAACTCAGGTAAGAAACCACTGTAGTGGCTAAGCCTGAAGCTTGAAGCCACTGAGGGGCTGCATTGACAGTAAATATTAATCGACGCGCTTGCTACGTAACGTCTGTGACTTGGCTCCAGTGAAACAAAACAGCTTCCAATTTCTTTCTTTGTGATGATTGATTTATTGTTCACCGTCTTAATAATCCATTACAATGTGTATATTCCATTCAAACAGTGACAGATTTCACCATTCCAGACAATCATGACAGAGCGTAGCGTAGCGGTGATTAGCGTTCTTTAGTGGCCGAAAAACTGTGTGCTTCTCCGTCTAGCAACACCTGACACAAGCCGGAAAGTTCCCACCTATATAGACATTCCCACTTCAACAACGAGGACAGCTATTGGTCCAATTTGGTACCTCACATACACCTGGAAAATGGCTCCCACAACCACTATTATTTAAAAAAGACATTTTCTTATTGCTTATTGGATGTTAGAGCAAACAGTGCTGTTTACTAATAGTAATAAATAAATCCAACATATGTTTCAGCACGTGAAGTCATCATGTATAAGCGTGCCTGGGCGAATCTCCGCCCACTGTTGAATACGTCACAGGTAGGTAGGTAGGTAGGTAGGTAGGTAGGTAGGTAGGTAGGTAGGTAGGTAGGTAGGTAGGTAGTTAGATACTTTATTCATCCCGAGGGAAGTTCAAGTCACACCCGTATTTGTTAACATGTAAAACACATGAAGTTATAAACCAACATTCAGTTAGTCCTGACTTGTGTCGACATGTATCCTCGAACCGCCGTGACTTGCTTTTTCTTGTCTTCGGAATAGTTTTCCTCCTGCGTGGCGCAGACATCGTTGGAATAATGATAACTGAAGCTTTCCGACAGCTTCAGGAGACCTGTCCTGTGCATCACTTGTTTGCCCTGCTTTGCCTTGTTGTCATCTATAAGTTATTAATCGCGGTCATAAGAAGAAGGGATCGCTTACGAAAATGGGAAACATTTCCAGGACCACCGGCGCACTGGCTTTTTGGACATATACTGGAGGTAAATGATTCAGAAGCCTACATTGCGTGCACATTTGCATCTATGTGAGAGACATATTTGATATGGCTCCAGGCAAAATGTGACACATTATAGGATATTGTCACTGTAAATATGCCGAAGGCTTTTCAATGAATGTCCACGTCATTTTTTCCCTAATACTACTACCAAAAAATACCAAATAATGTTCCATCCAGCAATGATAGAACAAATAAATATGTTAATGAAACCATTCTACATATTTGGAGAAAATGTTAAAAAAGTAGTGTAGTCCTAAAGAATTATGCCTGAATCTTTTTATAGATATCAATGCCATTGAACATGAAGAATAAATGAAAACGTCCTATCTTGCACTGAGAAACTGGCTCTGCCCCTTGATTTGATTTGCACTCGAATTTAATTAATCTGCCTCTTGTTTTTTACATAGTCCTGTGGAAAGTAAGGCAAACAAATGGCACCTAAAAACTCAGATCCATGGGTGTAAAAAATACTGACGCAGCCTGTAAGCTGCTGGGTTGATAAATGTGCTCAAGTTTGTGTGCTGGGATTTTCTTGCAGTTTAAACAAGATGGGACTGACCATGAAAGTGATGCTGGAATGGGGAAAGCAGTACCCTTATGCTTTCCCCGTGTGGTTTGGTCCCTTTCTGTGCTACCTCGGCATACACCATCCAGATTATGTGAAAACACTCCTGACCACGACAGGTGAGTGAGTGTTTTTAGCTCCACTGATAAACCTTCAGACCAGTTTAGTCAGTGTATAACAAAATGTCTGCTTTTTTGTTAACTTACAGAGCCGAAAGATGATGTGACGTATCCTTTCTTAAAATCTTGGATTGGTAAAACACCATGGCCGTTCTTCTGCAGCATTCGAATGAGTAACTACTGAGTTCCTCAGTAGTAGTTACTCACTACGTGTCTGTTTCTGTCTTCAGGAGAAGGTTTGTTGTTGTCACAAGGTCAGAAATGGTTCCGCCACAGACGGCTCCTGACGCCAGGTTTCCATTACAACATATTGAAGC
>CAAKHC010012330.1:8903-26391 GCA_901007825.1 Macroramphosus scolopax
TTTTTTTTTTTTTGCTATTGTGCACTGGCTTCTTAAATTCTAAAGATCTTGATCCAGTCACAAAGTCCACTTATGGTAGTGCATAGCTTTTACAGCGCGATGGGTCCTCTCAGCTGATATTATTCATTAGCATCTGTTCATGACCAAAAATAGCAAAATACAAGAGAAAGACTTTTTGTACAGTGTTTACATGTGTTTACATACTTGTCACTCCTTAATGTATCAAGACTAAATTACCAAGCAACCCTGAGAGGAAAGAGAAATAATCTATTCTCTGGAGGATGGTGAACTCCAATCTATAGGGATTTATCAGCCATCGTTAATGGATGAGGGGAGCTGGTTTGCAGAGAGCAGGACGGAGGTGAAGGCTCACAGTGGGTGGACAGTCAAGAACACAAGTACTTTTAAGAGAGGAGACTGATGAGCCCTTCACTGATAACACCAGGATAAGCCCCACTTAATTTTGATGATCTAGCTCTGGTCACTTGTTCTTCCTGGCTGAAATTTAAATTTGACTCAGTCTTTTTCTTTGTCTGTATTATCCACGAAAGAAGCACCTCTGTAATCCGTCTCTCTCCGGTGTATAATTGTGAAATAAGCTCCCTGGATTTGTTTTTTTTTTAAAAAAACAAATCAATTTATCTAGAATATTTAATCAGTTGACTTTATTTTTGACTGCAAGATCCGCAAATTTTATTTCAACCTCAATTTATATACAGATACAGATCAGGAACATAAATCATGTACAAAGAATACAGTGCATATACACTGTCAGTCTGACAGCTTGTTTTGCGGTGCCGCAGTTGCTTCCACATACTAATTATAGACAGAGAAAGGATTGTAAATGAACTACAACAACACATAACCACCCGCTTCGACATCCTCGTTCCTGTATTTGATGTGTTTTCCCAAAATGTTGTTTGTGAAATGTCATTTTTGGGGAAATCTCATTTTTTGAAATGTAAAGACAAGGAGTCTGTGATCTCCTGCACACTGCCAATGCAGCACTAGAATGTATCCCAGGGGTCTCTGGAGAGTAATAAACACATGATGAAAGAGTGATCTCATACAGAAACCATAAACGTATTTAGTAGCGCCGCTATTGCAAACGAGTCATTACTACATTAATGTGAATGTCTTAAAGATTACGATTCAGTACGAGTGTATTAAGTATATTATGTCAAACTGATTTCCTTAAAACAATGAGTGCCACCAGAGCTGAAGAGAAAGGCCATTTACTAATTACCAATATGAGTTTATACATGCAAACGTCTGATATTCTAAATACCTGAGTCTAATACGACAATGTCTAATATGCTTCTTACCTAGTTGTGCACTCATAAAATGACCAGACTAAGATACAATAAAGGGGACCAGGTTCAGGGAACTCTGTTTCATGTTCCAGCTGTTTCCAAATGAGAGGTAGAAACCGTAGACCATAAATCAACCATAAACAAACAAGGTTTTAAACATCTACATTGATTACAATTGATTGCCAAATAATCCTAGTGAATTGAGTCACCGAGACTCAGCATGAAGGTGTTTAGAGAACGTGTGTTGGTAGATCAAGTGGTCACATGCCCCAGCTGGGGACCAGTAATTTCATTGGCTGAAAGACGACTCAACACACAAACTACCACTCTTGACCACTTTATTCTTCCTGCATACGTAACAAGATACATAACAAGAAGTGACGTGGCTGGACCACAACGTTCCCGGTGTAAGGAGCAAGCCGCTCACTTCACTGCACAAACATCTGATGCCGGTATGAAGACGGAGGACTTGTTTTTTGGACCAACAAACACATTAGAGCACTAACCAAACATGCAACATGCCCATATGCCATACTTGCTTAAATTCCATTGTATTGCTTCTAATGAAGGCTGCTAATTGTTTTTTTCTTGCACACCAGAATTCACTTGAGCAATGCTGTTTGAATTGTTTTAAACTGAGGAAGTGCATTGTGTTGTTCCCTGCATGCTTCCTGTCCTGTCCCACCGATATGCTCTTCTGTGGTATTATAAAGTAAATGTCTGTATCTTCGGTGTCGGTGTTCAGTTATTCTCTTTCATTTCTTTGTATATTTTTTGTCCAATAAACTTAGTGACGGTTCGTTTTAATGCTAAACGTAAACTTCCCAGTATAACTTTGTGCGTGTCATCTCATCACCTTGTACTAACACGACTCTACTTCCCTAAGATGGAAGAGGATAACTGCACATCAGCGGGGCAGAAAAAGACATCACCGTTAGCAAAGGACATGCTGTTCTACCCCTGTTTGATGAGGAGTGATTTTGTCAGCGCTGAGATGATGAGCTACATTATTTGAAAGACAATGAGCGAGAGAGTGACACAGTAAATTGATATAATTAAAATCACCTTTCCCCTTGGACTGCTTCCTTGTGGATGGATTATCTGTCACACTCAGGTAGTGATGAAAGCGCTTTAATGCTAATTTCACATGTAACATGTGGCACGTACGGATAATGTGTGTCTGTGTTTGTGTGTGCGAACACAAACAGCTATAGGAGGCTACAATAAGTAACCCCACAACCTTCTGCAAGAAGGACCTGTCTTTACTATAAGATTTGATATGCTCAATCATATTTTGTGCATCAAGCAGTGAGAGTGAGTGGGAGTCGGTGTGGCCAACAATCGACATCCACGTCAAAAGACTCTGCTAAAAAAGATGATGGCATGTTTCTAAGCAACACACGAGTGCAGAAGGAGTGGGAAACAGTTTTTCTCATGTGTGTACCTCAGCCTCCTCTGATCCCCGATAGCTCTCCTTGTTTCCAGCTAGAAAACATCACATATGCTACCCATAGAGCCCTCCGCCTCCAGTCTCAGGGGGATCAGTCAACCCTCCACACTCAATATCTAGCGCTTTCCAATCTCCCCTTTCTCCCACTTACTTACGTAGCAATTGAAAAAGACAACATGTATTTTTGCCGTTGGAGTACAGAGGGGATCAAAAGCTTGACAACTTGAGCGATCATTGAGATTAAAGTGAAGGATTCAGAATGATTCAATTAATAACTCGACAATGGAGAGATCACGAGTATTATGACAAGGTGTCATCACGTGCTGACATCCTCCAATTGCACCGATCACCACGGGGGCCGAACATTTTGGTATGTTTGGGGATTGTCCTGGATTAAACCTGGAAGCCAGACAATAATCTCTAAAACAATAAAAGGTCCCAGTTTTCGCATTTCACTACCAAATCTACCTGATATTCATCGAACTATTTAACAAATATAATGTATGATACAGTATATCACTGCACCCCGATTGAATAGCTGAAAGAGTTGCTGCAGATAGAAGTAAAGCATATTAGAATATAAGCCTGCAAAGGCAATGAGATTGTTGAGAGGATAAATATATCATTGTTGATTCAGGTAAACAACTGTATGTAGACTCTCTATTCATGCAACCTTTCGTGGCTGCAGGATATTCTGTGAATAAACGGTGCACTTTAAATTCATAATATACAAATGTCCCTGCTTGTACGTCGTAAGAAAGGTCAACAGATACCTCATTCACTTGTTTTGCATCCCTGATAAAAAAAAATCATGATATAATTAAAATTCATGAGAATAGCAGGATACTTGCTGTTGCCACGGACGGATGGGTCAACAAACACATTTATAGCTGATGGTCACATTTATCCTTCTCACGTGTGAACAAAGAAAAGAGAAATGATTGTCACAAAGTGGCTGGGAGGGCAACAATCCACACTGCTGCTGTAGCTGTGCAATCAAAAAAGAAAATCTCACACCAGGATCAGTTTATCTCGTTTCCCCCCAACATGACACTGTGTTCGAGTGTCTTCATAACAGCCTGATCTGAAGCTCATGTGAGGTTTTTTATCCTCTGCCTTATTGCATACGATTTGTCTTCCTCCTTTGTTTCCCCTTCCTGGTTTGGTTTGACAGTCCAGAGCAGAGAGACCAATACTGTATTAAAACATTAATCTTTTCTGCCATCTCAGAGGTTGCCTGGAATAAGAAGTAAGTCTCAGATCTGTGCTTCTCTCTGTCTTTGTTACAGTCTCTCTCTCTCTCTCTCTCTCTCTCTCTCTCTCTCTCTCTCTCTCTCTCTCTCTCTCTGTCTCACACACATGTTAAATCGGATTGACGTCAGCATGTGGAAAAATAATTAAGGACTAATCAAATTTTTAATGTTTTCTTGTTGCCACGAGGATAATGATCTCCTGCTCTGACAAATTGCAGACACGGATGGCTGTGTGATGTGACTTCCTCACATTAGGATTGAAGAGATCAACTGCAACCTTGGTGGCGTGATGCCAAACGGCTTGGCCCCGGTTTATCCGGGCCAAGCCAAACTCCTCTTTCTGATTTACCAAACTGTTTCGGATTATCATCACTCTTGAATCTGCAAAGTGAACAAGGCGGTCGACACACTGCTGAGGAGATGGATCCTACTGTAGCTGGGTATCACACACACACGTTTCCTTTTGTCTATCTAATCTATGGAAACACCTTCCAACATGCCAGTCAGAGATGAGTAATGCCCCAAAAAGAAGATTTTTATCTGGAAAGAGGGAATGGAAAGAACGGTTTTATGTGAAGGGATTGTGAATTGGGGGATTGGATGATATGATACAGAGACAGAGGGAGTGATTGCCCCGCTGTTGTGATGATCTCTGAGGCTGCGGGCCGCCCCCACAGATATGTAATTGAACTTACAAGTTCCATAAAAACACATCTATTTCTTGTCTTGACGATGTTGTAAAAGCCTGTGTGTGTGTGTGTGTGTGTACGGGGGGGGGGGGGAGGGGGTGATGTGGATAGATAGCCGTGTGCTCATCTCAGAGCAAAAAGCACTTAAATGTGCTGCCCCGTAGCTTTTATCTTTATGACGATGTATATTGGACTATAGTGGGTTCTCTTTGAATTGAAAACATGTTTGATTTTGAGATGTAGTTATTGTCCTCTATATAGGGGAAGGAAGGTGGAACGCAGAGGAGCGATCTGATCTGCAGTCCGGTCCAGCGATGGAAAGAAACATTCCCGGTTGGAAGTGCTGCCTCCTCGCTCTGCTTCCAGGGCTCGGGTGGGCGGCTTCGCATGTTTCAGCTCATTATCCACTAATGTTACACATGTTTAGGCTACTTTCATAACTCATGATTCCCAGGTTAGCCGGTGCATCAGGTGCGTCTTATTTCATTAATTTTACATATTGTAATTGCTTTATTTTACTTTCTTTTACTCAACTATGCTATACATGATGTTTACATGTTATTACTTAACATTTTACCACACCTTGTAACCTTATGAAGACTAACCGTGCATAATGCGACTCTTTATCTGCACGTCTTGTGGACGCTTGCTTCAAGCCATCAGATTGTTATCTTTTCCTGGTAGTGTTGATCCTGTAGTCAGTATGCAACATCAAGTTGGTTTCCCCAGCTGGTGCTTGGAGCAGCAGGCTAACTTGGACTCGGCTGCAACTGGGGCTCTTCAGAGTGAAACACGTGCCATGCTCCTGTGGGTCTGGTGAAGCCGGTAATGCCTTGGCTTATTCCAGTCCGAGGCAGGCAGAAACATAGTGCGTGGGCGTCCTCAGCCAATATTTTATATTTCTAGATGCACACATGCGCTCGGGGATCAATAGACATGTTGGCAGGCTGTGCAATAAGCATAGTTGACTGTACTTTTTGGCAAAGTGAATTACTGGGTGATGCACTTTTCTGAAAGCTGTTGCTTTGCCTGGGAACAGCAGTAATTTGGTCAACTAGTTGGTGGCAGATGATTTGGCTCAACCCAGCGGTATATTTCTTAACAGGGTAAGTGTGCTATGTGTTCCCCTTGTGTCATATTTATTCTGTGTATTCTTTGGGCTCAATTGTGAAATGTGGAAATCATGAGATAATTCTGCTGGAGAGAAGCATTGGAGTTCACATTCATCCAGTTATGCTTATTAACACTTTTCAATCAAATACCTAAGAATTAGCAATTAAGCTTAGGTATTTTCTGTTAATCTGAATTTACAGAATTTACTGTATGAGTGTTTTGTTGTCACTTGCCATGTTTTTAAAAGCTAATTTTAGTCTTTGCATTTTTTTTCAGTCGGTGGTAAGTTTAGATAAGACATATAGGAGTTGTAGTGCTTCCAGGCGTGACATTCAAGAAGAGGGAACACATGTGCATCCTCAGCTAGCGTGAGCCCTTTCCGAATTAAAGGTCAGTGGCAAGTGGAGGGCTGAGATTGAGAAAAGGTCAAAGCCTTTCTCCAAGGCTCATAATTAGTCACTATCATAACTAAGTGGAACACATCAGGTCAACGGACTCTTCGTAATACAATATCATTTGTTTTTATGAGGAAACATGATAGATTGTAAATTCGAGGTGTTCCAATAACAGACCGATTTTACAGTGAGGTTGAGCTTTTGAAAGACGTGCAAATCAGAGTCTGCCTTGTTTGGAGAATGCCGCAGCACTTATGGCACAGGCAGCATAGATGTTAATGTGACATTTAAACCAGACCGCACAGCTGGATACAATGGCCTTCAAGTTTATGTAGACACTGTGTCCAATGGTAAGCTAAGAGATATAAACTGGTTGCTTTCAGAAGCACCTCAGATGGTCAATTAATTGGTTTAATTATTCAAAATCAAATTTAGATGAAATAACTGCATACTTGAACCAGTAGGGTCGTGCAATACTTGTACATTTTCAAATAACTGTGGTTAGTCAAAGTTGCGCAAACCTCCTCCAAGGCCAGTAGTCCAATCTTAGATAAGCTTTAATCCATGCAAAATATACTACACATTAATAAGTATTGTCACTGGTTATATGCCTGAGAATTGGATTAATATATGCCCTCAGAAAATCTTAGAAAATAAAACTGACGTCTCCACACACCCCTTATGTGTGTCATTGAATTGCACTGCAGGTTCTTGGATGACTTTCATTCCAGATGTTTCAGCTAATTTGACAGATGTTTCTGATTCACAATATTTCCAGTTTGCTTTACAGTAAACAGCTGGCCCAACGGGTTATTATCTTACTTGGTTGAATAAAACATTAAAGCCATGGGGGGCAGGTTATTTTGCCTGCTATATAGATTTGACCTGTTTTAAAAACAATGATTCAGGGACTCATTATTACCCCATAACAACACATATTAGCAGCACAAGACGTAATCTTGACAGTTAACTTGTCATGTATACGATGCTGAATGATCAAATGTTGCATTGAGCCTTTTCTGAATGGTGATACACAGAATTGATTGACCACATTGAAAAACGTAAAAGTAAGAAATTGTAGATTGATTCCTCTCTTGTCTCTCGAGACAAGGGAGTGCTTGTTCAACTGAGGTTGACCACAATTCCAGCATGAATCGACTCTCTCTCTCTTGACCAGCGTCACTGGCTGCATCAGTAAAGTTGACCAGACTGCCTGTGTCTGCCCTCTTTTTGGATCTTCTTTATATCCCTCTTTTGGTTCCAAGAATATAATATAATATTAAACCAGTTAGTTGAATAAAGCGTGTTTTGTAGAGTTTACATTTGCCTGCAAACACAAAGGAACACAAATCAGTGTCGGCTTGGTCTTGGTCACCTGCTTCAAGAACACCTGCGTTGGCCCCAACGTGCTACTCCCTCTATCGCCACTAGATGGTGCTGTAGCTACCCCTCCCCCACAGGAAGGTACTGTAGGCCACCACGCTCGACAGTTTTCTCCCTAAATAACATGCAGGCAGTTTCACAGCGACCTGTATTCGAACCTTGGGAACGACCCCTGTAGGACCTCTTACGCTGCCGGGTAGTTACTTCTGAGCGGCCCTGAGGTACTGTCTGACGAGGCCTGATGCTGAACGGTCCTGACTGAGCTCACGAGTTGACATAATGCAACAGCTTCAACCGTGAAGGGAATTCCAAACCCATCAAAACAACAACAGCAACTTAAAATCAACATGGAGGGAAATTAAATGGTTGCTGCTTTGCAGTTTGTTATGTTATCATCATCAACCTCCATCCAGACACAGAATTGCCTTGCAGAACAAAGAGAGCGCAAAATACTTGTCTCCTCCACGAGAGGGATAATAGGAAGTGATTACGATACCTAGAAGACCTGCATTATGTTTCCTCACAGCGTCCGTCTCTTCATGTGCTTGAGCTTATAGCTAAAGACATTGATATCCACAACCGTGATCACAACATCGATGATCACCTTAGGTAACTCGATTACAATTCAATTGCCACATGCAACCCAAAGGGCGGAAGATAAAATTGTGTGGATTACCAGCTCTAAAGCTGTACTCAAGTTTACTTCAAACATTATCGCATGGGTTCACAGGTCCACATTCAAGTCCTTCTGGAACCTTCCCTTCACTATGTGACCAGAGTTAAGTTCCCATAAATTGAGTAATACGAGTAGACACACACAATATAAACAGCACTCTCATTGTTGAGTATTGGTTTCAATGTTTTTATCATTCTATTTCAATGCTGTATTTTCAGATGACATGGTTTATATAAGTGGTTAACGGTTTGGAACACCTGAGTGTGTCATTTCCCATATCTTGTTGTGAGAGTACATCTTTATCTGACGTCTGAAGTGATGTACTTTCTGTGGAACTGGCAGAGAGCTAATGAATGACTGTCACGGCTCATCCCTGGCAGTAAAGGATCAGTGTGTAGGTTCTAGTGACATCTAGAAATTAAATTGCAGATTGCAACCTCCCTCCCCACACATCCCTTTCCAAGTGTGCCTACGGTGGCCTAAACATTTGGGTATGAAGGAAAACAATTTTCTTAGCCTACAACTGCTCAAAATTAGTCAGGAAAGAGGAAATTAATTGAACAGTTCTACATGATTAAAGTCTCCAAAACTCATCATGGGGTGCTGCACTAACAGACGGGAACATGTTCCGGGTTAAGTGGAGGGAAGACGTAAACGACGAGAACAGTTGAATGCTGGAGCGGCAGGAATGCCGCTTCTTTCCCTTTCAGTCTCGGGTTTTCTTCTACCTGTCAAAACTGCTTGAAGGCTGTAGATGGTAGCAATGTCCCTTCAGGAAGCCCCATAACACTCTACTCACAAAAGACCTCTTGATTCCTAAGTAGTTCATCCAGCCCTGCCATTTCCCATAATATATAACAGTGATGTGGTTTAAATATCTTCTCCCCATCAATATCTGTTGCCTGGACCCAACTCTCCTTCATTTTGAGTCCTCATTATTTCTGCGGAGATGTCGTTTATGTCGCCACGGCCTGACATTTACAGAGTGATTATTCACTAATGAAACACAGGTATGAAAATTCTTCTTCACACTTCTGCCAGTTATCCAATCCTAAATTCTGCACATTGGGTCTTTAATGAATGATGTCAGAATAGATTGCGTTTAGTTTTTTTGTTGTTGTCATTGCCATGACCAGATTCTATATACCATTGCCTAACCACATTCATGAAAAAGACCTCACTGAGCCAGCGAAACACAACATTTTCACCACCCAGCTTTACCACCAATGGCAAACTTTAGCTGTGGTGGTCTGCTTCGGAGACAGAAACTTAATAGTTTCTGACAGGGTGTATGATTTCCTCAAAGCCATTTAGATATGGCCCGGTCTCCTAAGAGCTAAAGACAGGATTCAATAAGTAATGCCTCAGCAGGCCCCGGCACCTGGTGATCCCCGTCACCCTCTAGCTGACTGTAATCATTTGTGATAGCCCCCGCATGCTCGCTGGCCTCCCAACAGCCCATGTTTCACTCAGGCTTTTAGACGGACATCAAAATGCATTACCTCCAAAGCAGTCGATGGGGGCTTAGATCCATGAAGCCATAGTGGAAATAAAGACATTAACTTTGTCTGCAGACCGAAGTTGCTGAATTTCCAATTTGTCCTGGGGATCTAAAATCCTCTAATACTGTATGTATGAAATGTAAACAATACATCATATGCTAATGTACATACACCCTTTTAGAATTAACTCTGAATAATTACAGTCTGTAACAAGTAATTTTTTCTGTTTGGAATTAAGGCCGAACACTTTTTTCACTTCATTTCATCTCAGGTTCTTTGCATATTGTGCTATGCCGTGGTTAGGCCTCAAAGACTAGGTAGTGGGGGGGGCGAGGTTGTTTAATGAGCAGGCGCTCCTGCTTCACTAATATGAATTGAGAGCGTAATTTGGTTTTCCTTCTTGACCTCTATTCCTCCTCGGAAACAACAAAGAACAAGGACATTTTCAAAGGTTTGTGCAGGAGCACAGAAATTCAGAGGTGTGTGAGAGTGAAAACGAAGGATGCAGCTGAGGTTTTTGCTCATGCAGATAAGAAGTGTATATACCCAGTTGTATACTATTGTTTACATGCACATGCAGTGAAATGTACATATGCATTTGCAGATTAATATATGAAATATGCTAATGCATACATTATGTGTTATACTGTGGATAAAAATAAACTATTAATGAACTCAGGCTCATCATTATGCACCCATTTATACAACCGTATGCTCATCCTAAATGACTGGGAGAACATACATTTTCTTAACTTTTATTTGGGAGGGGAATGAGTCTTTGGGTGGGCCAATAAAACATGATAGATAGGATACTGCTATCGAGCCAAATACCCATGAGTGCAGCTTGTAAGAAATACAATCTGTCGTGGCTAATGAAAGACCTATTTCTGCAGTAAAATGTTTTAGAAAACGATTCAAATTTTCATAATCATCCAGACACACTAGTCTGCTGGTCGCCTTCCAAACCATGATGTCATTCATTTCCTAGCAACACCTCTGGTGACAGCCCATGAAAGAAGATTTAAACGGCTGTAAAAGATTTCTGTAAAAATTGTTGGCTATGATTTGCTCACATGCAACTCCTTTTTTTATACTTTGGAATCATCTCCCTTTCCAAATATAGTCTGAAGCCATTATATTAGTATATTTATTATTCGATATTAGCTCATAGGTTACCGTTGCTGTGATTTGTACTCCTGATGTGGTTTGTGTAGTCAATGACCAAAAGAAGAAGTGGCTGTAATTCCTTCCTCTGTTTAGAATTCTCTCTTAACAACATGCCAACCAGCTCCAAACATTCCATATTATGCAGTTGCTTTTGTGTCATCCATTTTTGTCAGGTCAGTTAGCCAAGGTTAATAGTGAAGGCTATTTTCATCATTCATGTATTCCATAACGTTGCACCCAGACGTCCCCCGACACGAGTGTGTTTCCTCTGAGTAGCCCCCCTGGAGCTGTTACGGCAAAGTGCCCAACTCAAGGGCAACTCAAAAATAGTTGTTGATGGAATTTCTGGATAGTTTGGGTATTCCATTCAGAACTCCTCGGTTAGAGGCTGCTTCTCTGTTAATATAATGAACAGTTCTATGTGAGCTGTTCATTATATTAACAGTTCACCTAGTTAATCTGTTCCTCTCTGTCCCAGTCTTGTGTTAACATCAGTTTTTACCTACAAATAATGTTGCAAGTAGTGCAGTACTCCTTTCCATCAACATATCAATAATGTTAATACCGCTTGTGCCATTACAGCTCTCTGCTGCTCCGCAAGAAGTATTGCAGCTATTGCTTTAAATTGTAAAAACTAGTGGTAATAGTAACAGTAGTGGTAGTAGTAGTAGCTTCATGCATTACTGTTGATGATAATATACACATTACACTGCGTCTTCTAGCGTGGCGGAAATCTCATGAGATGAAACCTATCACATTATTAAATTATCTTGAGGTCTCCAATGAATTATGTCATCATCTCAAGAAAACAAATTAATTAATTCCCTATCATGGGAAAATGGAGTAAATTAAATGTATGAATGCATGGCCTTTACGAGCTGTGAGGGGACTTAAAGGGTTAGCTCTGAGCTAGCCCCGGTGCCTTCAAGTCTCCTAATACCACTTTACTCAAGAGGTGACTGTACCATGAAGGAGGTGCAGCTGTACCAGAGGGCTGGACGTCTACTCATGGAGTTAACTGTCTTTGTCCATGGAGCTCCTCACCTGACAGCAGTAGCGAACATTTCCATTATGTAGCAGTGCAAGGAAGCAGTGGCCCAGACAAGCCATTCTATGGTGGGATGCTCATATCGGCTGCGGTTTTTATTGGTTGCATTTCTTCAGTCAGTTTCCACCGCTTGTGATCATTGGTGAGTGTTGACTGTAAATCGAATGGTAAATTGAGTGTTTGTCCAACTGGCTGATGTAAAGGAACTTTGCATTTCCTTCTTACAATAGGCTTCTAGTTATATGTCGCCCCCTATTGGTTCAGAGTGTAAAACATGAAACACTAGCTTGTTTCGCAAATTACCACCTTCAATGCATACAAAGCTTCTCATTTTGGTTGACCTTCATTATTTTTCTTTGTTTAATTGGATGGAAGCTCAAAAATACTGGCATCAATTAACTTTTGTACCGAGAAAACAGAGATAAAGTTGCAGTCAATCACCTAATGAATTCAGCATTGCAGAATTAAAGGCTTGTTTAATTAATCACCCGGACAACCGTCATTCATACCTTTGTGCATCTCAGTGTATCCACACACACACACACACACACACACACACACACACACACACACACACACACACACACACACACACACACACAGAGTTCAGTATGTCAAACGTGTTGCGTCCCCTCAGCACTCGCTGGTAGGAATGTTTGTCTTTGTGTGCAGTCTGTTGGTTCAGGGTATCCCTCACTCTCACTCGCAGGGTTTGTCAATAAGCCGAGCTGTGGCCGTGGAGACAGCCGCACAACGCTCATTCCTCGCTTGGCCATTTCCCCGGACCCCTGTTCTCCTGCTCAGTCTAAGCAGCAGCACGCAGTGTACACTTCTCCTGCGGCGAGTGTACAGCACATCCCAGCCAGTCCTCTCTCACACACACATTCACACTAGGATGGGTCCAGCCTCCTAACAGAAACCTCCTCCAGCAGTTGGCAAGTTTTGTGCACGTCTAGGAGTGAAACGGGGGCTGAAACAAACGTTTTTCGTTTGTTTTCCTCTTCTCTCTTCCTCCCCCCCCCCAAAAAAAAATACTTCTTTCAATCTCCGCGTTTCAGCTTGGACAAGTGTCGGAAACATGACAGCAACTGGGCTGCATGCACGCGCTGTGCTCCTGCTGTGCTTCATCTCCACCGCAGCGTGCAATATGTTCGCCTTCACCGAGGAGCCCTCGGAGAGAGCCGGGAAGGGAGACGGGTACTGTAGTCGGATATTACGGGCTCAGAGCAATCGGAAGGAAGGCAATAACGAGTTTCGTCTCCGGGTGGAGGGAGACCCGGAGAGCTATCAGCCGGGGAGCACATACAGAGGTTGGTGTTCGTCCGCCACATGCACGGTTCGCACTGTCAAATAAACCCCATCATGCTCAGGAGGATGTTCAAGTTACAGTAACTTTCTACAGTCTACTTTTTATGCTTCTCTAGTGTATCCCTGATATTGAACATTTGTCACATGTAGCTATTTAAAAAAAAAAGTAATTGGCGTGACTATAATATAAATATAACCTGAACACTATTTAATAAAAGCAGTCGCGTTTGTAATCCAAATGTTTAAAGTTCAGCATCCCTTGTTTTTCCCTTAAGATAGTTAATGGGTGCAGTGGAAAGAAATCTGCCATCTGCTCTGTAAATTTCAGGGGAATGCTCTCCTGGTCCCGACGTTATGTAACGGTTGATTAATTAACAGTTCCATATCGTCAAAATCACATAATTAAATCAACTCCGAGTGGGAAGTTGAAAATGGCATTTTTGATGAAGAGATTTATTCTCAAGTCATTATCTCGATTTACTGAAAAATATAGGAACTTTTAAAATCATATCAAACGCAGAAAATTAAGCTTTCTCTGATGTAAAAGAACATTTTTTTCATCCTGCTGAACTTGAAAATGCATTCAACTTTATCTTGAAGATCTTTTGGACAAACTGCCAGGCTGAGACTGAAAGATTATAATTACTGAGCCTAATCCTCTGGGACAGGCGCAGTGTCTGTGCAAAAAAAATAGCCTAATAATTACAGTTTGCCTCATACCAGAGTGTCTTAGCCATTATAAGTCAGAACACAGCACATCTACAGGCAGGTTGTCCACTTCATTCAGGTTATTGGATGAGGATTGGAGCTTCGTTTTGATTCTGACAGCAGCTTAATGACACTCTCATTTGTTTCCATACAGTGAGTCTGATTGCATCCAGTCCGTCCTACTTCAGAGGGTTCACCCTGATTGCTCTGAAGGAGGGCGCAGAAGGACACAATGATGAGGACTACATTGGGAATTTCCAGGTGAGGCAGTGGCTGCTGGTACAGTCAGCAAAAACTTATATGAGTTTTATCTGCCAACATAGTATTGTTACGTGGCTGATTGATTAACCGCCGAGTTAAGAACCCCATCGGTTTGTCCGATGTCCAGAAGCCTTTCTCTGGACAGCAGCACAAGCACTGTGCATGGTGTGTGTGAAGAAAGAGGAAATAAACTGGCAGATCTTACTGTAGTTGGGGGGGATGGGGGGGTCGACCAATTATCTTTGCACTGCCTTCCTGTCGTGACATGTTAGAGTGTGATAATTCTCACCTCACCTCCCCTAGTCGGCTTGATATAGAATATAAAAAGGGCAGACACTCAGCTCAGCTCTATGAGCCAGGCTCTTAGAACACATGCAGAATATGAGAAGGTGTGTATGCACAAACAGGTGTACTTAACATACATAGGAGGTGGTAAAGTTGAGAGGTTAATTGGCATTTAATGGAGGCAGATCCAGTAGGAGTAATCGAGGGTAGGGCAGAGGACAGTAGGGCTGAGGGTGAGGAAGATAAAGAGAGAGCAAGCAAGGGAACTGATGCCGTTGCACTCGTGATAATGGCCAAGTATGATACTCAAGACCTCTCTAATTATAATGCAGTGCGAGGTGTAGCCAGAAGGAGAATATTAGTTGATGATGTACGGGAGGGTGTGTGGGTTCAGAGAGAGGAGGATAATCAAGTAATACAATCGTAAACATAATTCCTTTAATTTAATTCGAAAATGTTATTCAAAGTGTGCAGAGCCACGCGCACGTAGGCTTAGTGCATTGATGCTGAAACAATATGACCCCAGAGTGGAACTACACAGTGATGTGAAAACTGTGAAACTTAAACACAACAATACATTCACACCCTTTAGATCCGTCCCACTTCTCTGGTTCTTGTTCCTCGGTTGGTGAAAGATTTGCAAAGAACTGAGCAGCAGAGGAACTGTTTTTAGTTAAATCAGGTACAAACCAGAATATCATGCTACGGCGTGTGTAGAAAATAAAAGGAAAACTTACAGGCCGGTACATCATGAATACGTTGTTAAATTAAACCCCATTGTTTCAGTGAATGAGTGGAGAAACATGGGCTTGTTCGCACAGCAGTTCTCAGGCTGCACTGATCCCAGTTGCTGCCATGCCGTGGCACTCGCTGTGAACTTGAGCCTCGAATGTGGCAGAACATAAAAAATGGAATATTTTATTTCCGTCCTGGGTGCACCTCACATCTCACTGGCCGGTGTTAATGCTGGCAAGGTTATTTCTCTTTTATTTGTCCTTGCAATCAATTTTCATGCTGTTATTGAGTGCCAGCCTTGAGCCTGCTCCTCAGCCATATGGCAGAGCGCGGCACATTGTGACCGGGTGGTTAACATCAAGCGTAAAAAGGAAGGGAACACTACATAATTTACGCACGTTCAGTCACTCGGATCCACACATGGATGAGACTGAGTGTTATGCTTTGCATAGAGAGGGATGGACATGTAGTGCTCCTGAAAATATATGTCATTTAGTGTATTCTGTTTGAGGTATCTGATGTATTTACATTGAGATAAACTAAGAAGTATCTGCTTGTGTGTCCTGGTCAGTCTATTGCATTAGGTTCCATGCCATGTATGTTTTTGATGTCCAGGTGATAACGTGTAGAGAGACACTTTGACCTGTAAGGATGTTTATGTACAACCAATATCCACCGCTGGGCCTGTTACCTGGCTGGTACAATTCCTTAGGTTCTAATGTCATGTGTGTTTGGGCTGTGAAGGAGCGGATGGCTCAAGAGTTTGGGAAGTTTTAAATGTTTGGTATGGTTTTGATTTCTACCAGATAGCCACCAGATAGCTTGAATGAAGTTGGCTAAGTGAACATCTGGACACTTGGAAGAAAGACGCAGAGTCCATTATTTGTTGTTTTCGTAGTGTCAGTGTGAGAATCTACTTAATTGGCATAGACGTCCTTATTGTTCCAATTAGAGCGGAAACTGGTGTGTGATTCGTGCGATATGGGATAAAAAGGGACACGCACACTGCGGAGAGGACAGTGTTGAGCCTGCCTCCTTTCCTTCAGAGAAAGGCTTGACTCAGGAAGTCTTCTTTTCATCACTGCAGACTGAGACTGTAAGAAATTCTGTCCTTGTGGATTCCTCCAACAAGAGTACCAACGGTGTATTTGTATTGCATCTTACGCATCTGTGATGAGAAGGCATGTGTGTATGTGACTGATTTGTGTTGAATGTAAGCACATTATGGATGTGATAGGTAGATGGCGGGTCTGTCTTTGAGGAGATTTTCTTTTTCTTACATCAAATCATCCTCGTTAGGCACCATGGGACAGGGTGGTGAAAATGAACTGACGAAATTGGTACCCCACTATCATCACATGCTCGGTTAATCTTTTGTTTTGACTCTTATGTACACACACACACACACACACACACACACACACACACACACACACACACACACACACACACACACACACACACACACGCATTCCACTAATCTGAAAGAGCTCTGGGTGGGCCGGCATTGAGACGAGAGAAAGAGAAAAGCTGCAACAGAAGACGTCAGGCTTTATTTAACATACAGCTCATTTGAAATCTGCTGGTGTGCCCCATCTCAGCCGTCTCAGGACAGCTCCCGACTTGATGAAAGCACTTTTATTGAGCCCTCTGGGGCGGTCAGCTGCCAGTGTGTATGTGTGTGTTTGTTGGCAAGAGTGTATGTAAACCAGTGGGCAATGTGTGCAATATCTTATGAGACAATACTTCCCAGCGGGGCGAGTTGACAGAACAAGAAAACCCAAATGGTAATGTGGCCGTCTGAGGGGTGAAAAGTCTCCCACTTTGTTATATGTGACGCAATCATAAACATAACAGACATCCGAGGTGCATCGTTTTTACAAGATCCCAAAGTATTGGATACAGGTTGAAATGGGTCAGAGGTCATGTTCTACCAAAAATAGTTTCTTCTTTGCACAGATGGTAGTTAAAGCAATTACCGTGAGGCGTCATTGGTTTTAACATGTGTTGTCATCCAGCCAGGCCAGCACAGGATGCCTGTAAGATACCATGGAAACACCAGGAGGGGACACACACACACACACACACACGTAATGAAAATCTAAAGGTTCCCGAACCCGTGTTGGGTGTTGGTAATGAAATTGTCCTATCTAAGCTTTCCATGTCATTGACACATTACTTTGACTTCCATTTATCTCTTCA
>CAAKHC010012345.1:3904-14754 GCA_901007825.1 Macroramphosus scolopax
CCCATTTCCCCCCCCCCCCTCCCCTCTCTCTCCTTTCTGATAGGAGTCCTTCCATGTCCCCTACGGCCCATTTAACAGCTCAACATTGCCACCAAGTGGCAAATGACAGCCAATGACCTGACATCACGTTGGCAGGAGGTTAACAGCTCCAGCTGCTTGCAGTCAGTGCGCCAGGAGAGGACGGCATTGCAACAGCAGGTGTCATGGTGGGTTCAAAAGGAGGAGCAAATCATGGCAGACCTGCTCCTCGAGCCTCAGCACTCCATGAACGGACATTGCATCAGTAACCTGTTCATTAGTGTTGATCCGCCGCTCAAAACAAATCAATACTAGATAGCGAGCCGTCATCCCAAATTCCTTTTCCCCCGCCCAAGACAACATTTGATGTACATCTGAAGCCGCTCAAACGCCTCATTGACAATATCCGTGGCGCAAATAGCCTCCTGCACAGCCGATCAGGGTGGTGTGCACCGCAGTTTATTCCTAATTGCACGGAACCACAGACCTGCACCATCTGCTGGAGGGGCAAATGACATCATAGCAAGGAAGTGTTTCAGCTATCAGGGCCTGAATCTTACCTCTCCTTGCAATAAAGGTCGCCGTGAGAGAGTGCTAACAGTGTGTGAGGTTATTTCCCTCCTGCCTTCATTACTATATAATTAGCTGCGGTGCTATTCAATTTCCCTCATCCCAGACTTTTTGGATCAATATCACTCAGGCTGCCGGCTAAATGGTTGTGCTGCTAGGGGGGCTTTTCTGTGGCTGAATGGGGGGGGGGGGGGTATCAATCACCGAGGTAAAAGAGACGTTCAATGCTCTAGTTGGCAGTGACCCCACACACCTAAAGGCGCAGTCGCATAAAGGCTTAGGAGGGAAAGCGGTGGGGGAGATATGGGGAGGGTGATGTATCAAGGAGGGGATTACGTGAGTGTCAGGCTTGCAACGTGACGGGACTTTTTTGTTTTTTTATCGACCACCAGCGAGGAGAAGAAACGAATCTCGGCGTATATAAATGTAATTGTGGAGTCTCCTACTCACTCTGTATGTCTCCTTCCCATTCTGGGTGCTTTACAATGCAAATAAGGTCCCATTTTAATTCTGTGTTCACAGCCGTGTGCAGCTGGTCAAGTCAGAAACACGTCACCTCTGCAGCTCATCACATCGTCGTGAGTTCCCAGGATCGCAGGACCGGATGGGATACGAGTCGACGTGTAGGCTGGATGCAGTCGGATCGACGTCCAACCATTGAACAGGACACACAGAGTGGGAGCCAGGCAATCAGAGGCCCAGACCTGACTTCATCTTTGAGTAATTAGATGTGGCATTGACTGCAAGGCTCATTCGGGGCTGGTTTATTAATGTCTGTAATAGTCGTCACCCAGACCGGGATCGCGGTCACATGGAGGATGGCAGGTGTGCACGGTGGCTGTTGGACGATCGGCTGTTTCTGGGGTGGATGTGGTTGGAGACATATTTTGTTGCAATGAGGTGGACCTGTTCTTTGTTGGAAAACCGTGGAGTTTGGAAATGATGAAAAAGTCATTGCATCCAGCAGTTGCAATGCAAACTGAGCTATTCTGCATTCGATGTGACACAAGAGAAGCGCTGCAATCGAAGAAGTTCTTTCTTGAAACAATATTGCTTCAGCGTCGTACCTCATGTGCCTTATGTTTTATTCAACTGCACTACTATGCAGGGACGGGTCTGAGCTGCACAACACTTACATCATCACCGTTGTTTCATGGGAAGAAGAAAATCGCCTAATAAGGTCATTTCCTGCGGTTACTAGTATTAGTGGTGATAACATCCTCAGGTGAAGTTGAAACGACATCAGAGGAACCAAAGTGAAAACACGACAACCGATTGAATTTCCACGAGACTCCAAAATAAAAAAGACACAACAAAACAAGTTTTTTTTTCTCTGTATCATTCATATTTGTCACAGAAATTCCTAAACAGAACACATACTGAGGAATGATCTGTTGGGACCACAGCGATTAGAACTACATCAGTGTGAAAGATTCATTCATATAGTAATTACAAACATCCTCCGTCAAGCAGGGAGCGACACAGAAGGACTGGCAGCTATTTAGCTACGGATGCAGGAGAATAAATACCAGCGATGTCAAGAGTCTCGTTCGATGACATACCAGCAGTTAGCGATGTGGCACTCCACGTCTGAGTGGGTCCCTCCACAGGCACAGAGCATCCGAAACTTCCGCCTTCCTTAATAAATGATCATCTTGTGTGCTACATTAAAAAAAAAAGATTCGCCTCGACAACAGAGACGACCGGCCGCCGAGAGAGAAGCATGCAGGAGGAAAATACAGCAACACGACTTGCATCAAAACAGATTCTCAGGGAGGTGTTTTTATACGCTGCTGCCTCATTACCGCTTCTGTCTTTTGATTATTTCATTCATACTGACTCCACATTCAAAATCTATTAAATGCACAAATACGCAGAGGTTTCTGCTTGCAACACTTTTCGTTTCAGGAAGTGGAAGCGAGGAGTTGCACATCTGGCAGCAGCACGTCCCCGTTTCTGCTACATCCACTGTACTGCAAGAAGATAGATCATCCATCAGTGCACTGATACAGGACTATACTGGAAACAACACCACGGCAGCATCTACAGGATCACCACGGTAAACAGGACGAAAAAAGAACATTGTTTAAAGTCCGGCCGTCTACAGTCGTCTCGGCGGTTTGCTTCCGTCGTCATGCATCCGAAGCGTCAACGAGATTGTTCATGACATCAAAATTGGTCCTATTTCTTTGTCCAGCGGAATGCACGTCAACACAAGATGATAAATAGGACCGATAAGTAGCGCCTCGTTTCGAGAAGAGAGTTGTCCGGGAGACGGGTTTACATTCTCGGATATAACAGCACCTCCTTTGTGTTGCAGGGAAATCAAAGAGGACGGGGCTGCTTCCACACTGCAGGAAAGTGCCACCAAAATAATTGCTCCCATTGACTTAAACATTCCAACAAGAAAATACAATTATGTGGATTTTTTTTTTTTTTTTTCAATATATAGTAAGATTTGACATTAACACTCGTGGCCAACACACAGTCATAATGCAGATTGTACATAGAAATCATACAAATACATTCCATTCACATGAAGTGTGGAGCTGCTGCTGCTGCTGCTGCTGCAGTAGCAGGGTGTGTCCACTGTGTGACAGCATGTAGGCGTCCTGTCTTGTGTTCAGTCGCAGCTACTCCTCAGTTTTCGGAGGGTCTTTACAACTGACGTCAAGCAGCACATTCTGTGTCCAGATGTAGACAGTCATTGATTTGGCTTCTTGCACGTCGACCATCGGAGGGTGTCTGAAACACAAAGAGCTGCAGTTGAAGGCTCCTGCAGGGATTGTGATGCATGTTTGGATGCTCTGAGACAATTATACATTAATAACATTCATGCACTAAAGTTTTATAGGCTACAATCAAACAGAAGCAACAGGGTGAAACAACAACTCCTCTCTCACCCGGTTATAGGTGGACGTCAAACACTCCGTCCTCCACTGCCTCTATGTCCTCTTCAGCAATTACTGGTGGAAACAAACAAGGTGCAGAGAAACAAATGAGGAAAGTTGATTGGGTCCGTCAAATGGAAATGCTAAATGCTCCCCGAAGCTAATAATATGCGTAGCTTTTAGTGTGTCTTTTTTTTCGTGGCAGATTTGTTTGTCTGGCAGCGCCGTCGAACCCGTTGATCAGCCAGGTTCACACTGATATAACACCGAGCCCGATGCCAGAGGCAGGGTACCACTTGTATGTGTGTCGGATTGGAAATTCTGCGTCGGTGAGTCACCGACATCGCTGCGGTGGGCCAATCACATTTCCATTGCAAATTAATCTCCCTTGTTTGGAGAACATCTCCCAGACGTCAGCGCTCCATATGCTCGGGAGGGAGACAAAAGCACCCTTCAGAAGGTGTAGGTGTTGCCGTGGTGACATGAAGGGCTCAAAATACTCCCGAAAATTCCTCTAAGCGGTAGTTTTCTGAGAGGATGCATGCACGACTGATGACTTCCATCCTCCTGAATTAGACCCTGCGAGTCGCTGCATGTCGACAACGTAGCAGTAATGTGTAAAATAGAAGATTGATCATTGTGTTTGGGTTCAACTGGATGCATGTTGGTCCGATTCAACACCACTCACCTGTGTTCTGCAGGCTCGGTTGGGAGTTGGCGGGTGGAGGGAAGCTGAAGGATCTGGCCTGCAGAGCCGGCGGCGTCTCATGGCTGATGCTCTTGGTTCTCTTCCGGCATTCGACGGCGAGGCGGCTTCGGCAGGCCTTGTGGCAGTTCACCCCGCAGACTGCTCCCGGGTCAGTCAGGTGGCGGGAGAAAGAGGAGGGCAGGGAGAGGTTTCGGAAGAGAGGGGAGTGGGAGGGTCGGTGGAGAGGGAGGGAGAGACGCCGAGACAGAAGGCGAGATGGGCAGAAGCGAGAGGAAAACAGGGGGTGGGCAGCAGAAACAGAGAGAGGGTCAGACGGAGGGACGGGTCCAAACAGAAACTTGGGGGCAGATGGGAAAGCCGGTGGTGGCGGGACAGAGCTCCGACACGCCATGCAGACACATGGACACTTGCACATGCACACAGTGAGGTCGACCGTGCCTAACAACAGCTCTGCCAAGCTGGGGGAGTCTAAGTGGAGAGGAGCGACGGATCATCGATCACAGCGGCGAGAAATCAGATTAGAGTCAAACGACATGAATACACACATGAGCCGAGCGCTCCGTTCACACCGCTGAAGATTTCACCTCAACGTTAGAAATGGCGGACAAATTCTGACACTTTAATTTGCGATTTAATTTCTTGTCATTACATCTTGACAGGCTAATTAAAATGACACATCTCCCTCCTCTACCGCACCTCACTTAGAATGATCCCTGCAGCTCAGGAAAGTTTTAAAACTTAAGACTTGTTCCTCTGCCTTCGCGTTGTCATCATCACCTCGTCAGACACGCTGGATGACTGCAGATGCTGAGACGAGCCCGAGCATTGATATGAAAGTTAGACTGTTGTCATTAAGGACGCAGAAAATCCCCTCATATCTTGAATCCACTTGTTCCCATCACATTCCTCTGCTGCACCGCGGTGGGTGATTCGTTTCAATTACATCACTGCCGATGGCTCCGCCTCCCCGAGCGCGGCCTCACAATGGTAATGGGGATGAATGGCTGTGGGGCTCAGTCATTGACTTCATCTGGCCTCGTTGATGCACTGGAACAAGCTCGGACGCTCACACACTCCCAGTCTGACTCGGACCCCCCCGTGTCAACAGCAGCGATCATGCCGGCATGTCGTTGCTTTAATAAGAAGTTTCCCACCAAACAATATGACGAAAAAACAAAATTCCAATATGTTTACGCTTGCTTAGAGCAGAGTGTGTGTTTGTGATTAAAGAATTAGTCCGTGATCGGAGAGGCGTCTCCCCCCCAACACACACACACACACACTCATAGCAGGCTTTAAAAAGGAGCATTAATTACTGTAGTTGCTATGCAACTCAAATGTTTGATGAAAACTTGCCAGCTCTTTAATGAGCATCGGTAAGCCGACCCAGAGTGAACCTGAGGACTTTCACCGCTTGTTCCTGGAGACCAGGACGAGGGACGTGTGATTGCATAAGAGAGTAGCATGGAGCGCTCGAGAAGCTGTTCCTCAGTCTGCTGGTAATGAAATAAAATAAGCACATAAGAAGGAGGATGATGTTTTTTTTAAGCCAATGACTGAGGATGAGGAGGCTGCACCGTCTTCAGATCGCTCTGCAAGCGTATCAGTGTGTTTCCTCAGCTGATCGTCCAGCCGCCGGTGAACTCGGCTTCGTGTGCGGTAAAAAGATGGAGGTATATCTGCCCTGGTGGCCGTGTTGATGACATTTACTACAGCACTCTGTGGATCAGGGTCCTGGGTGTGTGTGCGTGTGCGATGGTGAATCGATAGTGTTAAAAAAGGATTCTTTGAAGCTGAGAGCAGATCTGCACCGCAGACGGGGAACAGGATGAATCTTACCTTTACATTTGTAGCCTTGCTTGTAGAAGCCCCAGATCTTAAAGAGAAGGAGAGAAAAGGGCAATGAGGAGCCGTTAATAAGGATTTCATCTCATCAGGCAGGTTGAATAGGACCTATCAGAGCTCCTCTATACCGTATGATTAAAGATGTTTTCATTTCAACACATGTACGAGAACAAGCCTCCGAAATATGAACAGATACAGACACACTTAGGATGAAGAGCAGATTCTTCTATTTCACTACAAACATGTTCACTGTAACAACACGGCTGCTCAGCAGGTTCACAGCAGCTGCAGGGAACGTTCTCCTGGGAGGGGGGGAGCTGAACACAGACAGCAAAATGTTCCTCAAACAGTCAGAGCAAGGTTATTTTAAACAACTCCATCTATTCCCACAGCATCTCCAGCGTGTTGTCTCCACAGAGTCACAGGTGGAGAACGTTTCTCCTTGAACCTTCTGGTGCCTGCGTTTCTTCTCTGATTCGGTTGCAGAGACTTGTCAGGTGTTGCAGCTCGTGTTTCTTTTCCCTGAACAAATAATCTATTTATTATTATCGTGATTATGACGGCTCTGATTGTGTCAGCTGTCCCTGAACGCATCTTCAAGCAGAACTTCAGCCACTTTGTCCCTCAAGAGGCGACAGCGGGTCTCTATCACGAAGGAGCTGCGTCTATGCTCACTGAGTTAATGACCTCTCTGTGGGACGCTCAGCGGCGGCCGAGATAATGGAAGTTATACGAGCCCTGTTTCATTGATTAGCGTTAGAGCATCAGGGAGCAGCGGCCCAGTCCGGCCGTCTGCATCCTTTCAGTCATGACCCAAAGCTTCTCACTGTAGGTGAGTGTTGGAAGAAACAAACGAGATGTTAAATGAGTGAGAGAGAGGGATGAGGTTGGTGGGACAGAGGGGGCGGAGGGGGACCAAGATCAAGCGGGACGCAGGGAGCGCGCAGACAGTGGGGGAACAATGACATGAAAGAGCCGAGCCGGAGATCACACACTGCCCCGGCACATCTGAGGCGGCAGAAAATACCCTGACCTCTTCACACACACCTTGACGCTACAGATGCACACACATGCACGTATGCATGCACACACACACACACACCCGTCGGCGCGGAAATACACACGGAAAAGGAACACACTCCCACAGCGGGAAACACACTGCCAGAGGCTCCACAACAAAGGGAAGAGGGCCATGAGCAGAACATCTAAACACAACCATCATCACAGCTCTGCCTACACTCGCCGACCTTTACCGTCTCGGTGGACTGTCGACTGCAACACACACAAGAGCCGGGAGAACTTACCGGGTACTTTTCTTTTTAGAAACATGTATTCGGGACATCGAATTACTTTTGCAATATCGGATGTTTCCTCAAAAAAAAATAAACAGCGAAGGCAGCTGCTTCCAGAGGACTCACTGAATGATTGATGAGGGTAACGATGATGCACATTATATGCTGCAGTCACCAGAAACACTCCATCCACCTCCATCCAAACACTTGGGAATATATCTTTAAAAAGAAGCTGTTCGTTCCTGCAGTTGAAGTGTAGAGTTGTATTCGTCTCTGTATCGGCTCCAGTGGCCATGAAGTGTATTGTTATGTACGGGAAACCTGTTAACTATTGTTGTTATTGTTGTAGTTTGACCTCCTCAGGGGGGCTCCAAAACGTTTTAGGAGACAGTTGGTGAATGGAAGAGACAGAATATTACAATAGCTTTTAGATTTGTTAGCAAAAGTACGTCATGTACCTTTATCATTAAAGGGCCGGTGGCTTATTCCAAGCTTTGTCTGAGAGGGGGACTACTACAAAATAAAAGCCTTCGTCCCATATCTATCTATCCATCTATTACATATTTATTGAGAGATATAAGATTGGTATCTTGTCATTTGACTCTTGGCAAGAAAGCAAATAAGATGTTTTTTTTTAAATTGTTAAACTGTCCCTTTAAATATCTGTAACGTGCAAGTACAGAGAAATCCACAAGTTCAAATCCCTCCTCCTCATCACAGACCGGAGTGAACACAGCCGGCGTCAAAGGGAACTGTTACTGTTGCTGACATCACACCCAGCACACGGTCACCCGCCCAGCTGTGGATTCTACAGATGTGTTCGCTCGTCTCTTCGTCGCATCGTGTTTGTGCTCTCGACTGCAGCAGAAAAAGGAGCGTTAAAGGAGGGACGAATATCTGCTTCGGTGCACATCTGCACAGCAGATATCTGGAAGCTGGGAGGGATTAAACACCTCAACGTGTCCAAACATGTTTATTCTGGACTCGGGGAAACAGCTGGATTGTATCATTCCAATAAAAAAAGAAGGAATGAATGTTGCTTCATTGCAGAGCAGATTGATTCTACCAGTGTGATAAAACACTGATCAAAGCTCTCATGTTGAGGTCAGGTCGGGTGTTTGTCACTCTGTGGTAAAGAAACAGGACATGTGTGTCGATCCGTTGCCTTATTTTAACTTAATAAGGATAAGCTGTTAAAAGCCCAGAAAGCCTTCTGCATTACACTCTGTAATCTCTCATTTAAAAGTGCTGCGAGCCTCCAGTTAAAGAACTTGCTGCATCCTCCCGAGATGCAAGAAAAAAAAAACCTCATCCGCTACGTTTTCTCCCGGCTTAATGCGTTTTATATAAATCATCTGTGTGCTGTTAAATAGGACGTCTGGCCGAAAGGTGGCTGCAGAAAAAAAAAGATTCTCCTCTCCTTGTTCGGCGCTTTAGGAGACAAGTGCTGAAAAATATTGTTTCTGCACAGCGGCCGAGAGGAAGTGGCGGCGGTATCTTCCTCTGTCACACGCCCGTGCACATGTTCATAGCCTCCTTATCGTTCCTCTGCGTTTCCCCCTCATGACGGTTTGGAAATGCCGCAGCCTTCCCGGGAGAATTCGTGTTTGTGTGCCTGAGTGCGTGTCTAAATAAGTATATGAAAGCCGATAACGCCGAAATCCATGACATGCGGCTCCGTTGAGGATTCTAATCTGTTTTTAGCTTATATGCAATATACAGAAATAAATACGACGGGTCTCCTGTTCTCATTACAGCTGAGTGCTGATTCACTGTCTGTATCGACGTACCAGAGGGCCCCTCGGGGGACGTTAAGGGCCACACAGATACAACACCAGGGGGGGTTATCATCTCACCCGATTACCTATATTTCCCAGAATGCACCTTCAGCAGCAGGTGGCTGCAGCGCAGTAATTGGCGTTGCCCCGACCCGACAGGAGGCGATCATGCGCTGCCGGTGACATATAACGAAGTGCAGGTAGTCAATGCGGCAGCGGAATGAGCCCTGCTGACCTTTGACCCCTTTTTTTAAACCCGACGGCGACACGTGCCATAGATCGGGTTACTGGGTGAATCAATCCCTCTGAAAGCGCGAAGGCTGACACAACAAAGATCAATGTTGGTGGACGAAACAGCAGCCGGAGGGTTTATGAATCACACATCACAAGAAAGACTTTAACATTCAGGGTCTGGGGCGGTTAAACTCGGGGTTTACTCACAAAGCCGGCGCAGTGCTCGCAGAACGTGGGCTTCACGTACGTGGCCTCAGTGAAAGTGTGGACGAAACCCATCTTGCAGTTGAGTAGAGAGCTGGCTTTCATGAAGTAGTCGATCATCTCCTCCTGGCTGATCTTCCCGTCTCTGTGTGAAAGGAAGCAAAGAGCGCTGAGTGTGACACACGACCAGCGTGGATGGATTCTACATGAATGGATCTGTGAACGGCTCACTGGTTCTTGTCCAGTTCTCCGAACTTGCTCAGGTACGGGAAGTTGTTCCTGATGGCCTCAAACTCCTCCCTGGAGATGTGGCCATCACCGTCTGCGTCGAAGTTCTTGAAGACCGACTGTAAGAGGTGCACAAGGTTGATGTGCGTTATAAAGTATTAACGATTGACACTATCAGTCACTGCTGCGACGTCATCCACTGGATTAATGAGGCCAGGCAGGTCACTAGATCACATAGATTTCAAAATAAAAGCATTTCTAATATCCTATACAATCATTTGATTAATATAGATAAACTATGGATGATATAATGAATGTAAATAATTAAATCAGAATATATATGAGCATATATGCACCAACCAGTTACAGCTTCCACATTGTTTGACCATTTTATATCGAGTGAAGAAGAGTAATGGCCAGAAAGAGGTGTTTGGCAGTCCACTGTGAGGTCTCAGTGGGTTTGACCTTTGACCCTTTGGAGGTAAAATGTGTAATAATGAGCATGTTTATCCCTCGGGTAGGGCCGACAACGTGTACCGGGAGGTCGCAGTGACCTTGACCTTTGACCTTTGACCATTGACCACCAAAAAAAATCATTTGACATTTGTGCCGGCTGCATTGAAAATTCCCTCCAGGCGTTTTTTTGTGATATTAGATTCTCTGGAATGGAGTTTGCCCATGCGAAGGCGTGTAAAAATACAGATATGAAAGTTTATGAAAGCGTAACTTTATACATGTGCATTATTACAGTCGTTCAGTTTCAAGGTTTACTAAATGACCTCAGCCAGGAGCAACTCAGTTATTATGGTGGAAGATTACTGCACATCGTAAGAATAAAGAGGATGACATGAGTCAGTCCTCCTGTATCGTTACTAATGTTCCTGAGAGAGGGGGTGCGGAGGAAACTCACCTCCACCATCTTCTCAATGTGTTTCTTGATGATTGTCGGGTCGGCGTTGGGCTTCACCGATACAGCCCACTCATCAATCATCGTGGGCTTGGGGTCGGGCGCAGGGGCCGGACTGGAGTTCTGCTGCAGTCCAGGAAAAAAAGACCATGATGGGATCGATATCAAGTCAGG
>CAAKHC010012346.1:7931-19971 GCA_901007825.1 Macroramphosus scolopax
ATGGAAAGGCTGATAAGACTGTAGATGACATCTCTCGTGATGACATCCTGGTGGCACAGGTATGAACTGCACCCAAAATATTTCAGATCAGATTATTCAGATTTGTTTTTAACCCTTGCAACACAGGGTTTGATTGTTCCTCTACACTGTTATTACAATGATAAAAACGATCCACCTGAGAAGATAACAGCAGCTCAGTCTCTTACAGAAATGTCGTGAAGAGCAGAGACAGGATACTTAGTAGAAAGGACAAAAATGTCTCTGCTTCAACCCTTTAACACTGACACATCCTCCTTGAATTGCATGCAGAAATACCAGAGGCGGAGGAAGTACTCCCTGTGCGCCGTGTTCCACAGTGCTTGCATGCTCCAAGAGCCAGGCGAGCCAGTCCAGTTCGAGGTCAGCATTGGGAACTATGGCAACAAGCTGGACTCCACCTGCAAGCCCCTGGCATCCACCACCCAGTACAGCTTTGCTGTGTTCGATGGTATGAAACTAATAGAAGGATCCTTCATTACACTCAGCAAAGGTTGCTCAACTTTCTTAGCTTGTAATGTTTTCAGGCTTGAACATTTTGAGGGCAAACAGTTAAAGACAGCTGTCAAAGTCACATTTACGTAGTCTCCTTTAGCAGTATAGTATGTAACATTTCCATATCAGAATGGTTTAAAAACAACAAGATCTACATTTATATATTTCATGTCTCATTTCCCTTTCGACCACCAAGCTAAATTTTTAACACTCAAATATACTTATTTTTAACATGATTTATTTTACCACAGATAACAACCAAAAACTACCCTACTATTGAATTTGTTAAATAACGTTGGATAAAATTAGCTGTTATTTCCCAGTACTTCAACTGTCTGTAAATCCAATGAGAACCACAAGGAGAGCCAATCTGTTTTAAAGTGGATATTTATACACTACAGGTAATCACTACTACTACCTGCCCTGGGCCGACACAAAGCCTGTTGTGATTGTAACTTCCTACTGGGAGGACATCAGCCACCGCCTGGACTCAATCAACATTCTTCTGCTCGTTGCTGAGAGACTGGTGAGAATAAGTCACTGTGGCACATTGGAACGATGCATGCTTGAATATTGCACTCCTATGCAGGTGATTCCGTGCTTGCTAATCTTCTTTAATCTGCCTTTGTCATTTATTCCAGGAGTCCCACCTCACCTCGTTAAAAACAGCCATCTTAGCCAAGATGTCTGAGACACGTTTAACAGAGATTTGGCTCAAACTCATTAACCACTTAATTGAGGACCTGAACAGGTAAGACAGAAGCAGATGAAGGACCTTTATGTAACTAAATTCTGACGTGGTTCTTTGGGTTATTGTGTTTCCTTGTTTCCATACAACATTAGTTTTATGAATCCATTTTGACAGTTTCCAGCTCCCAGTGCTGGAGGGCCAGCCCAACATGACTGCACTGGATCTCCAAATGAAAAACCTGAGAGATGCTGCTGCAGATAGTCTCAGGGAGATGGCCAGCTGCATGAGACAAGAGGCTACAGATGTCAAGGCGACTGTCGGCGACATCGAAGACTGGTTGGACAGAATCAAGCAGCTGGCAGAGGAGGTCATATATGCTGCCCAGCATCTTACCTCTTTCTAGAAAATAATCTTAAATGGCTAAATCAAGATATAAAACAAACTCTGTTCTATCGACTCTTTTCTCTAACTCCTTCTGTTTTATCTCCATCAGCCTCAGAACAGCATGCCAGATGTGATCATCTGGATGTTGAGAGGAGAGAAGCGTGTGGCCTTTGCCCGGGTCCCGGCACACCAGATCCTGTACTCCAACTTCAGTGAACAAGCCTGTGGCAAACACTGCGGACGGACTCAGACTATTTTCATGGAGGTACAAGACAATGCACTAACACAACAAGTGTTTCTTTATTATTGTCATCATTCAGCTCACCATCTTAAAACATTTTTTTTATCATCAATCGCATTGTTGAATATCAGAAAGAGCCTCACACTCACATCTTGTTTGTCAGTACCCAATGGACAAACACAAAGGCGTGAAGATCCCTGTACAGCTGCGGGTCAACATGTGGCTCGGTCTCTCCGCCCATGAGAAGAAGTTCAACAGCTTCTCAGAGGGAAACTTCAGTGTATATGCAGAGATGGTAATGTGGCTTGACAAATATTCGGATACGTATAATTTTCTGATTGATGGTGGCGCATGTGACGTTCTGCTTTCTATCTGTAGTATGAAAACCAGGCTCAGGTGTTCAAGAAGTGGGGAACCACTGGTCTGGTTGGTCGCCATAAGTTTTCAGACCTGACTGGAAAATTGAAACTCAAACGAGAACGTTTCCTACCACCGCGTGGGTGGGAATGGGAGGACGAATGGTTTGTTGACCCTGAGCGATGGTAAGAAACTCGCACATTGTGATTTATGTTCTAATGTCAGTGTGCAGTTCAGCTCTACCGTCTATTAATTGGCAGTGATCGTAAATCACTGCTCATACCAGCCACAGTAACACATTAGGAACACAATCACAGGAAATGAAAAGGAATTTCAGTATCTGCCAGTGTTTTGGTACAAGGAGACCCTTCCTCTGAAGTCTTTCCTCTGAAGTGCTTCCATTTTTCAAACCAGGGCTGATGTAGAGAACTTAAGCTCCCTAAAGTTTGTCTTCCGGAGGTGTTCTGCTCTTTTTATCATACATAGCTGCTGCCTGAGTCACAAAGCCTCTCATTAACCCGCGTGCTGGTGGTGTTTTTCATAGCCTGTTGACAGAAGCAGATGCCGGCCACACAGAGTTCACGGATGAGGTTTTTCAGAATGAAACACGTTTCCCTGGGGGGGAGTGGAAACCTGCTGCAGAGCCCTACACGGATGTGGTACGACAGGCCGCTCTAAACACCCACACACACACCTTGAACTTTTGTGGACAAATGCAGATGAAGATAACTGGACAAAAGCCAGTCTATTTATGTCTATTGTTATCACTTTCTCCATTGCTATTATGCAGTTGATCATATTGACAAACCTACAGTTTTATCACCAGACTGCAGTTCCCCTCGGCTCTTGGGAGTATTTAAACGTTATTGAGCGAGTTTTCCTCTCAGTCCAGACACTGCAGGCAGCTGTTATCAGATATAAAGCTTCACTACATGTGATATACACAGTGCAGGATGTTGTTGGTGAGGATAGTGGATCATGAGTTTCAAATAAATCTAATATTAAAAGTAAATTATTTATATATATTTCATTGGTTAATAAGACTTTCTTGAAATCAATTTAGATTTTTTATATAAATTTTATACAAATGAATCTGTCATGTAAATTGGTGACAAAGTGTCTGTTTTGTGCAGAATGGAGAAAAGGCTCAAAGCCCAGGAGAGTTTGAGTGTCCACTTGGGTGGACCTGGGAGGATGAGTGGAGTTTTGACACCAACAGACCTGTAGATGAGAAAGGTAACATGATTCCTTCAGACAATATGATGTGAAGGAACTCTATTAAAGGGGAAAAGATTGAAATAATGAATGTCTTTTGACGCTAGGTTGGGAATATGGAATCACCATTCCCCCTGACGATAAGCCCAAATCCTGGGTTGCAGCCGAGAAGATGTACCACGTCCATCGCAGGAAGAGGCTCGTACGACCGAGGAAGAAGATATCTGATAAACTGGTTGTTGAGGTGAAGAAGAGTTGAAAACAAGAAGAGTGTTTGATTTGAAAAATGGCGGAATGTATTTTCTCATTCTCGTCTCGTCTTCGTCCACCTTCCGTAGAGACGAGAACCAGGAGAAGGCTGGGAATATTCTTCCCTGATTGGTTGGAAGTTCCACAGGAAGGAACGCTCTTCTGACACGTTCCGCCGACGCCGTTGGAGGAGAAAGATGGTTCCATCAGATCGCATCGGGGCATCCGCCATCTTCAGACTGGAAGGGGCATTGGTGAGTCTCACTAGTATCTCTTGAGCATCTGTCCAGATAAATGTTCTTAAATGGTCCACCATGAGGGACAGCAAGAGTTACTTTATGCCATCTGAGTCATATCCTTTCATTATTCTTGTGCCTGGTCCTGCCACATCTTGGAAAATAACATGAAGGTAATTACCCCTTCCTGGGAGGTTATTTTTAGTCCATCTGTCAGCAGATTATGCAAAAACCACTTGGCATATTTAACAAACATTTTGTGGATAGATGCATTGTGGCCCAAGGATGAGCCCCCTTTTTTGACAACTTCATAATTTCCCTATTCAAGAAATATTAGGCAGTATTGCCTTGATTAAATCAATTAATGCACTGGATTTCATAGGATCGTGATAGAAGCTTTATGAGTGGGAGATTGACCTCGGCGGAAGTATACAGAGCACCCAGTTAGTTCTTGTTTCACTTTCGAAATGTCTTCAATGTGGTGCAAATGTTTGCTATGAAAGGGTCCTTGAAAGACTTGTGTCTTGTGCGCAGGGGGTTGATGTCGATGAGAAGGCCAGCAAAACGGATGCAGCCAAACTATTTGGTGCCAACACACCCACTGTTTCCTGCCACTTTAGCCGTAAGTTATTGGGTCAGACAAAGTGAATGTCTGGTAAATGATGCTGATTAAAGCCTTTGTGCATTGACTTCCTGACTGCTCTTCTAATCAGTCGTATGTCAGGTGTCCTGTGAGATTATATTGTTCTTCTCATGAATTTTCTAAATGCTGGCAAACATAATCTCCCCTCAGGGTCTTACATTTATCATCTGAGAGTGTACGTGTATCAGGGGAAGAATCTCTGTGCGATGGACAAGGACAGCTTCTCAGGTAGGAATAAATAAATCAAAGGGTTCAGAATAAACACACTGAGTAAATCCCCAATCAATTTGAATGAAATCTAGTGGTTGATGTACAATTCTGCCCAACTGGAAACATCAAGTATCAATCTTCCAGATGTCACACATCCTGCATGACATTTTAATCTCAATGATAACTTGATCTTCTACAGATCCTTACGCCCATGTGTCCTTCATGCATCTGAGTAAGACCACAGAAGTCATAAGGACCACGTTGAACCCCACATGGGATCAGACTCTCATCTTTGAGGACATTGAAATCTATGGAGACCCGCAGATCATTGCCCGCAACCCTCCAGATGTAGTTTTGGAGCTGTACGACAGCGATAAAGTGGTGCGTTATATACTTTATTTTACCCCTAGAAATGCAACATGGAGGATATGATCACACCTCTTTGAGTCTACTGTGCTTTATTCACTAGGGTAAAGATGAGCCCATGGGTCGATGTACATGCCCCCCTATGGTGAAACTGAACCCCGGTGTGGATGTCAGCACGAAGCTGCTGTGGTTCCCAGTCACCAAAAAGGGTCACAGTGCTGGAGAAGTGCTGATGGCGGCTGAGCTTCTACTGAAAGACAAGGTAAAGAAGGCACTACAGACAGGAAACATACTTCAACATAAGTTTAGGATTCACACTTTGAAGCTAATGCTGCGCTCTGCACTTCAGGTGACTGAGGGAGATCTGCCCCTGGTCCCTGCTCGACGAGGGGACAAGCTCTACATGGTTCCCCAGGGCATCAGACCCGTAGTGCAGCTCACTGCAATTGAGGTACCACACAAGGCCATGCAGCTTCTCCACCAGGAACTATGAATTGCCCTCACACGCATAACATGCTCTTAAAAGAGCAGCCCAACCCTAATTCTTCGTTTGTGGTTGCATGAGTCATTTGTTTCTCCCGTCTTCCCTGTCATGTACCTCCTGATGCAATCAGCATTTTCAGACCAGACGTTTTTTTTTAAGTCTTTTGTTTGTTTTTGGTCTGGTTAAAGACTAGTCTCTTAATCTGTGCGTTTTTGCTTCCCAGGTCTTGACTTGGGGCCTGAGGAACATGAAGACCTACCAGTTGGCCACAGTCTCCTCCCCCAATCTTATAGTAGAATGTGGTGGGGAGATTGTTCAGACCGCTGTCATCAAGAACTTCAAAAAGAACCCCAACTTCCCTGGATCTGTCCTGCTCCTCAAAGTGGTACTCACTCTCATATCTTTTAGAGCTCGGCCTGGCACCTGTATGTGATTCGGTGGTGTATTTAAAATATTTCTGACATGGCCTGCTGTACTGTTTTCTAGCTTCTTCCCAAAGAGGAGATGTACACCCCTCCCATTGTTCTGAAGGTTATCGATCACCGACCCTTTGGGAGGAAACCCGTGGTGGGTCAGTGCACCATCGACTGCCTGGAGCAGTTCCGCTGTGACCCTTATCGCATTAACAGTGAAGTCTGCATGTCTGCTAGAGGTACACACACACATGCACAGAAACGTACATACACACTCAAGCACACAAAGCATATATTTATTAGATCCCGTTTCCATTAACTTTGCAGTGGCAATGATAACCGCTGCACAAGGAGATGTTGTCATAGACATCGAAGCGAGACCTATTGTTAAGACAGAGGTAAATGATAAAACACTCAGATGATAAAGGAGAGAATATTTTCACATCTGCTTCTTGTTATGAATAAATACTCTTTGTTTGCTTCCTACTTTGCAGGTTCTAGCTGAGAAGGTGATATTTTCTTTATTTCACAGTTTTCTCACATCCTACAGTGATATAGCATCTCTGAAAATATTCAGCTTTTTATTACTTTCTGTTTAGGAGGAAGAGGCAGTAGACTGGTGGAGTAAGTTCTATGCCTCTCTCGGACAACAGGAGAAGTGTGCGCCTTACCTGAAAAAGGGATACGACACTTTGCAGGTGAAGACATGTCAACACACATTGCGAAACACAGAAGTGATTCAATCTGTTTCAGCCAGTATTGTAGATAAAGCAGTTGTGTACAAAGTTGAGCAGAGAGACACTATCAAGGTTCCATTCTTGAAATGACTTCCATATTATATATATTTGGGTTATATGATAACTTGAAGATAAGGCGTGAAATATCATTGTGTACAAAGCTCACAATAATGGAAATCTGACTGTTCGGTGTAGCAGACATGTTGCGATGTTATTTGTGATCGCCTTCCTGTGATGTGGTTGTATAACCTTGCACGTATCTCATGCTTGTCTTGTGGTTTTCAGGTTTATAACAGTGAACTGGAGGATGTCGAACCATTCCAGGGGCTCACTGATTTCTGCAGCACTTTCAAACTTCAGAGAGGAAAGACTGAAGACGAGGAAGATGATCCAACTGTGGTGGGAGAGTTCAAGGTAAGGAAGCCATCCAGTTATACCTTAACTATTCTAAAATGAGCAATATCTGCTCTGTCTGTTGCACAGCTGCATCCCCAGCCTTTGCCTGCCTCCCTGTGGATCATTTTAGAACTTTAATTGAAGTCAATAATCCTGGCAGTTGTAAAATGGTACAAAACTCTGTCGTAGTTGCAGTCTTATAACCACAATACACTGACAGTATAATGTTTCCTTTAAGATAATTGTGCATTGATTTAACGCAACATAAATAATCTTGGTTTGACTATAATCTATTAATTATTTATTATGCAGCTGATCCACTCATTTTATTTTAACAGCTTATTGCTTAAGTTGTGATTAAATCATCTTGAATGAAAACGTATTAACTTCCTTAAATTACATTAAATTCCTCAATCTATTTTTTCACTGGGAAATAAAATGGACATTATAATTTAATGTCTTTAAGCTGTCTTCTTTGTGGTATACAGGGCTCATTCAAGATTTACCCGCTGCCTGATGACCCTGGGATGCCGTCTCCTCCTCGCCAGTTCAAAGAGCTTCCTGAGAGTGGCCTCCAGGAATGTCTGGTCAGACTTTATGTGGTGCGCTGCATTGACCTGCAGCCTAAAGACACAAACGGCATGGTGAGTTTTTCGTTAAACTACAATTGAACAGGATTTAGCACTAATGATTTGAATAAGAACTATGCCCTGGATTTGTATTGCGTGGAGAAGATATTGAATCTTGGCTTTCTCATTTCAGTGTGACCCATACATTAAGATAACACTGGGGAGGAAAACAGTGGATGACAGAGATAACTACAAACCAAACACCCTGAATCCAGAATTTGGGAGGTGAGTCAGTGAGACTTCTGGCTAATTTTTTGTCTTTCAAATTGCCAGTACTCAGTTTGTATGATATCTTCCAATTTTGTCTAGAATGTTTGAGCTGTCCTGCTTCCTGCCTCAAGATAAGGATCTGAAGATTGCTGTGTACGACTATGACCTACTGAGTAGAGATGAGAAAGTGGGTGAAACAGTCATCGACTTGGAAAACAGACTTCTATCCTATTTCCGGCCCTGCTGTGGCCTGCCACAGACTTACTGTGTGTGAGTATGGACTTTATGTGCACCTGCGTGTGCAAATTGTGACGACATACACCATTTGTGCTGCACAGATCAGATGACAGTTTCTGTTTTGGAAAATCAAACCGACCACTATGTTCTTGCAGCTCAGGGATGAATCAGTGGAGAGACCAGTTGAAACCTTCTCAGATCCTCCAGAATGTGGCCAGGGTGAGGGGTATACCCCCTCCACTCATTGAAGGAGATGGCAGCTCACTGTCTCTCTCAGGAAGGCAATACTACCTGCAGGATTTTGGTACTGCTTGTTATGACTAATGATTAGTAGAATTATTGTGGAAATTCGGTCATCTTTAATGCTGACTTAAAGCGATGCAATATCCCTTCATGTGTATCTTTGTGGTCTTCTGTGTCCAATGCAGAGGCAAACACTGTGATCCACACACACTTGGGCCCAGCCAGAGAGAGACTGGCCCTGCATGTCCTCAGAAACCAGGGCTTGGTGCCAGAGCATGTTGAAACCAGAACCCTGTGCAGTTCCCACCAACCAAATTTGTCCCAGGTTAAAGCGACAGCACTTTAACTTCATCTTGTAGAGTTAGAAGCGTTAGAAGCAAGAACATAAAGCTTTGCAAAATGAATATATGAATGACACTGTATGATAGATTTGTTTAAAAGAGGCGTCCTCTTGCACAAATACAGGGACGAATTCAAATGTGGGTGGACATTTTCCCCAAGAGCCTCGGTTTGCCAGGGCCTCCTTGTGATATCACTGCACGAAAAGCCAAGAAGTAAGAAACACTTACATCTATAAAAATATTGATGTAGTTATTGAATGATGATTGGATAATGTTATCTTTTAAACAGGTATTACCTGCAGGCTATCGTTTGGAACACAAGCGATGTCATTATGGACGAAACAAGCATTACTGGAGAAAACATGAGTGATATCTATGTGAAAGGGTACAATATTTTACCAAACTGTTGCCTTTAGTTTTTATTTTCGCTCTGTATTTCAATATGTTATTTTAACATCAATGCACATTGCATCACAGATGGATGCCAGGAATGGAGGACGACAAGCAGAAGACCGATGTTCACTACAGATCCCTGGATGGTGACGGAAATTTCAACTGGAGGTTCATCTTTGGATTTGACTACCTACCTGCAGAACAGCTGTGTGTTGTCTCAAGGAAAGTGAGTGATCTTATTGAGCCACAACTTGACACCATGTTATTGTTGTTCATTGCCGGATCATTTTTTGTGTGCAGAAAATGATCTAATTAAAGTTTTTTTCTGTTTGTAGGACCACTTCTGGAATCTGGACAAAACTGAATTTAGGATTCCACCCAAGCTGATCCTCCAGATATGGGACAATGACAAATTCTCGTTGGATGACTACTTAGGTGAAAAAGCATTGTCACCACTCCCTTATTATTCCTTGGGCATACAAAGGGAAAATCTTGAAAGACTGATAACTACTGTTATGTGTGCACTCTGGATCCATTTCCCTGAAAGGAAAACACTTATCGTCAATCCATATCTCTGTTATAGGCTCAGTTGAACTGGACCTACTCAATCTAATCTCTCCTGCTAAGAGCCCTGAAAAGTGCAGCCTGAAAATGCTGCCAGGAATGGCAAGCTCAGCCTCCTCCAAGAAACCACTGCCCAACTCACTGTTCTCCCAGAAATCTGTGCGAGGCTGGTGGCCATGTGCAATTGAGCAGGATGGGAAGCATGTTCTTGGTGTATGTATTTGTCCACATTACAGTTGTTAGTTATAATTTCCCAGTGGGTGTTTGTGACTCTGTTAAAATATTTTACAGGGGAAAGTAGAAATGACCCTGGAAATCGTGGAGGAGAAGGAGATGGAAGAAAGACCTTCTGGGAAGGGCAGAGATGAACCCAACATGTATCCAAAACTGGACCTTCCCAAGTAAAACATCTGTCAAAAAACAAAATTGTAATTTTCATCACACTATGGGTTTACATCATGTGAACATTGCTGTCTTGTGTCCCATCATCAGCCGTCCTGACACATCATTCTTCTGGTTTACAAACCCTTGCAAGACCATGAGGTTCATTGTCTGGCGCAGATTCAAATGGATTTTCATTGGAAGTGTTCTTCTTCTGCTGGTGATTCTGTTCCTTGGGATCTTGTTCTACTCTCTACCTGTAAGATCATCATTTTAATTCTAAGTTTAAATATTTCTTGCACTTCCATTTTTTCCATTACAAACAATGCTTTTCTCACTTTTTTTTTGTCTGAACAAATTCAAAAACCCATTTCATGTCCACAGAATTACATCTCAATGAAGATAGTGAAGCCTTTTTCCTAGGGGACATTGCAGAGACGCTGCCAAACTCTGTGCTGCAGAATCCACAGTCCTCATTGCTGTTACTAATCCTCAGAAATATGCAATAAATTTCTCTGCCAATGCCATAACAGACACATTTTATCTTTTGCACTATTATCATTACTTGTATCTTTTGTATAGCAAATATTTGCTCACATGTTCAAATAAAAAAAAGAATTGTAAGATGATTTCCTATTTTAATAAAATGAGTTATTAGCAAATTGTGCATTGTCAAATTGTCCATCTGTGACTGCATACATTATATTACTACTAACATTTGGTAAGCTATTAATAGAAAAAGAATGAAGCTTGCTCTTATTCTATCCATTTTAGTTTGGATGTTTAGATGAGAAGTGTCATTTGACGTTTGGTGAATCATACTTATTGCTTACTGATGTGAGAACAAAGAATGCCAGATAACAACATAGGTCAGAGTAAGGGAAACAAAGAGGAATCAATTAGGTATGGAGCAATTGTACATCTGTCATCGGCTTTAAAAGACTGAAACTGCAGTAATTGTAATCTACTTTTTAGAGCGAACGTTCCAATAAAATCTTCCTTACGACACCGAACTCCTTTTTGACCCAGTTGCTAGGATACTATTTTATGGGCCAGCCTCTTTCCTCGAGAAAGCTGTTTTGATTGGTCTCGATTCTTCTGCCGTCAAGATGTGTCGGCTGCAAAAAAAAAGTGATAGTACACTAATAACCGGAAAACAACATTTGGAGCGATATATTCGGAGTGACTCGTGATGTAGAGATGTATATTTGTATTTTACATAAATAAAAAATATTGAATGCATTTGACACAGAAGTCTTATCCAGAGGGGCATGCTCGTAAGTTGTATCTATCCGTTTTAACTGCACTGCTAGCCTGATAGGGCTGTGTCATATCAGCAAACATCGTCGGTAACTTAGCGGGTACGTTAACGTTAATAACAACTGTTTCGATTTAGTGCCTCTTACGGCTACGTTAGCGTTAGCTTGTGAGGTATTTTCGCAGTAAGATTTACTCACAAAAATTGTTTACGTTATTAACCAAATCACCGATTGTCGAGTATCTATTACCTTGAGGACAATGTCCAAAGAGGCACGCTGTTCTAAAAATAACGTTATGTTGTTTACGGATTACGTAGTTAGCTAGCTAACGTAGTTTAATGCCGTTAGCAACATATTTTCTTCGCAATTTACTGACTGTCTAGTGACTCCTGTTGATAGAAAATTACTGTTTGACTCTAAAACACATAGTCGGAAAGACACTGAAATGAAAGCTAATACTTTGAAAACATTTGGTTATGATTTGCCTCGACTATTCATATGTAGCCAAGCCGACCAACATTTCATCAGCACCTTTGGATTTAACTAGCTTTCCTTATCAAGATCTGAGTGAAGTCTCTTTCTGAACCCACATTTAAAGAAAACCTGTGTTGTATTTGTTCTATGTGAAGT
>CAAKHC010012351.1:4312-24028 GCA_901007825.1 Macroramphosus scolopax
AAAAAAAAAAAGGGGGGGGGGGGGGGGGGGGGGCATCATTTTCCATACATTTGGTTAAATAGCAGCTGGCTGTAATTGCACACCGAAGCCTGTGCATTATTTATGCCACCTTTTTTAAAATCCATTAAAAGTCATTTGGTCTCCTCTAAAAACTGTCGTTATCGATTGACTTCACTGTAATTGCTGCTTTAAGCCCTCAAAGATTTTCTGCAGAGTGATTAAGGATGTAGGCAGAGCCGCGAGTGTGTGCAGCTAACATGTTGTAAAACCTGCCAGCGCAAGTAGTATTTCACCTGGTAGTCAGCAGCGGAGGCAGGCCGGCCCTCGGAGACGACGGAGGTTTTACAGCTCGGATCCCTCAGACTAACTGCGGGGAGACTCAGCAGCTGATGATTTGTACACTAATAAGTCTGGGGTTTACTTCCACAGTAGCAGCTAATAAATCTGATTTGCATCAATCACCCGGGCTGCAGGAAAAGGAAAGTACAGACGGAATGCACCGATGCAGACTTCACACTGAACTCCGGCTGTGATCTTTGTCCGGCAGCCAAACGATGCCCTTCAAAATCACGATTTTCAGTTAAAAACAACAGTAAACAGCTCAGATTGTTCTAAGTGTTTTTAAAGACCCGCAGAAGCGCTTAACTGGGAGAGAATAATCAATACCAATATCATTAGCACGGCCTTGTCCATGTTACTGTCTGTGCATTCCGTGTTTAACAATTACCGTCATTGGACATCGTAAAAGCTTCTGAGAGGTGTATTAATTCAACAGCAAGTCTTGCTGAGTACCAAGACGCCCGCTTGTTCAGTGATCTAAAAGCCAAGTAGATTCTCGATTGCTTCAGTCTGGTGATGGAGCTTAAAATAGACGTGTGGAGGATTGAGCACAACTGACGCGGATGCTAATCATAGCGAAACATTATAAATGTAAATGTGAAGGATCACAGATGATTTATTCTGATTTAAATCTCTCCCAGTTGTTTTCTCTCCTGTGTTAATGGCTTAAGAGCAGGTATTTAATAGCTAATGCCACGACGATACTTCTAGTTTCATCCATCAAACAGGTGGCGTGTTGGGGCTCGATGCAGAAGTAGCTCCAGCTACGTCGTCACCGCGTCGGCTTGAAGAATAGACCTATTTAAAAATGTTACATACAGTCAGACTCCAGCCCTAAATCATCATCATTAAGGTCTGGTGAATGATGAATGAGTGGAATGAATAAAATGTAGGCTAATTGCGTGAACGTATTGACTCCTTTCTCCGCTCCTGTTTTCTAAGATGAATGTCGCGGTCGTTTCGGGCATGTAGTCGTATTTCTATCTCTACTGGATTAACATTGGAGGCTCTGCTGTTTATTTATCCATCGCCATGGTGACGGCTTCTTTACATAAGCCCACGCACCTGCAGACCTCAGAGAACCTAATCTGACCTGCTGGATCTAATCCTGATCAGCTGCTCTGGACCTGCTGAGTTATAAACTCAGATTATAAATATTCCTTTATCAAACCTTTAAGGTGAACATTTGGTTGAACTGCCTGAACCCCTGGACATGTGACAGGACGTTATGAGAGGGATTGGATTAGCTTTTTAAAGGAGCAGTGTGTAGGATCTAGTGACCTCTAGTGGTGAAGTGTGAGATCGCAGCCCATCCCTCCCTCGGGGGAAAACGTTGTGAGCTAGCAGAGTCATTCACATATGATCCAATGTTTTTAATTGTTACTTCACTTGGATGTCCGGACTTCAAAATGTTGCAGAGGTCGACACCTGCCGTCTGTTTTCACATTCATCTGCTGAGGGGGAAACGTTCATAACGAGTGACATCACAACCAGCTTTGAACCCGAACTACTCATGGGACAGTGTCTACGTTTGATGTCGAGGCTTCTTCAGAAGAAGGAGGCTTCAAATGAATACAAACGTTCCATTTCTTTCTTACCCCTCGACGTCCCTTTATAGTCCCGGTTCAGTCCGAAATGCACCGATGTTCAACTGTGAATCAAACTCTCTTTGACACATTAGGTGAAGTGTAACTGGGCATCGGTTCAGAGATGACAGCATATGTAGCAGCCACCTGATCGTAGTCCAGGCCAGGACTGTGCAGGGGCTGGTCCGGTGTGTGTGTGTGTGTCCACTGTGTGTGTGTGTGTGTGTGTGTGAGAGTGTTCGGGGGGGTCGATACACCAGACTCCCATGGTACCGGCAGATGGCTGCGATACTGACCAAGTACAACGATTCAATCTGCCAACTTCCTCGCAACAGCAGGTTTGTATCTTCCATCATGTGGTCCTCCGTGTCTGCAGGTCAGATGTGGGTGAAGGAGCATGAGTGTATCTGAATCACACTCAGAGTTCTGGAAATCATGGAGAACACTTGGGGGGGGGGAGCTGAGCTTCCTAATTCCTCCTGAAGCTTTTAATATCTGTGTTTAGCAGGACGTGATGAATCCGAAATATTGGGAGGAAATGATGAAGTGATACGTGCGATGCATGTACGAGCAGGGATGTTGTCATAATTATGATCCTATTATGTATCAATTTGTGTGTGTTTGCTTTAAATTGGACCGATAGAGCAGAATAATCTTTCAATTACCTTCCACAGTCCAGAAATTGGGTGTCCTGGCAGTCCTGGCACAGCAGTGCAAGTCAATATTTGGGGAAATAAGTAACTGCACATTCCCTCCTGTCAGGCGATCCTCGGGGCCCGTGGGCGCCCGGATTCAGTGCCATTACCGAAAATATGATTAGAATGGAGATTCTCAGGGAAGGAGCCACAGATGATTCACACACAGAAGCTCGGCTCAACTTGACGTCGGGCGGGCCCATAATGAGGCCGGGCCACATATCACGGTTTAATCTTCCGTGGCGCCGTTTCTATTAGCAACCAGACAAATGATGGTAAGTAAGAAGAAAAGAAAGGTCAGACGACTTTTCTGCATCGTTGATCCTCTGATTTCCAAGTTTCTTCTGTGTTCCCTCGTGTGTGTGTCTGTGTGTGTGTGTGTGTGTGTGTGTGTGTGTGTGTGTGCGCGTGTGTGTGTGTGCGCGTGTGTGTGTGTGTGTGTGTGATCGGCGTCGGTCGCCACATGTCAGGACATCACTGCTGCACCCGCAGTGAAGGTTCAGCTGCAGTTGGAAATGCAACCAAGCAGACACACAAAGCAGAGAGATGACACAGGAACACACACACACACACACACACACACACACACACAGGAACAACCTGCGCCACGTGGCCACTGCCTCTACTTGACACAGTCCTTCCTGCTCAGTCTCCTGCACGCTTCCTCTCCCAGCGTGTTGAGGCACTCGTCAGCCGATCTCAACGGTCCTTTCGATCTGTCCTCCTCATGTTCTTCAGCTCTTTGGCCCGCCCTTCACTCCAACCGCCTTATCTTGGACTCCATCATCTCCAACATGTCAGAAGGAGGGAAGGAAGTTGTTAGAGGGTTTGTGGGCAGTTCGAGTCACCTCGCACTGCCAGTGGTCGTGGAGGAGTTACCGAGTTGTGTCCGATGTGTGACAATGAGCTCATGCTGATGATGCAAAGATGAGGCAGTAAGTCTCATTATGTCAGTTTAACTTACTTTAATACTCATTCTCTGTGCAGCCAACACAATTGGAGAACTCAGAACCAGAGTTTTAACCATCCGCAGCTCCGTGACGTAGCTCTGTTTGGCACTGATGGGCTGCAGAAGTTCTGACATTTGGCTCGACCTTTCAGCTCCGAGCGGCTCTTTGTTGATCACCATGGCAGGACGATGCTGCGCTATTGTTGCTTCACACTCTTGCTCTTTAAGATTGACAGCCGGAACAAAGTCTGCATACATTAAAGGCTTAAAGTAAGAGACTTAATGTACGTTACACAGACGTGCAGCAGCGTGTCCTTCACCGGCTGCACAGCTGCTGATTATTGAATATTCATCACTCCGCTGTCACTTTAAACGTTCTCTCCATCCGTCTTGCACAAATGATAATCCTGTATGACAATAAATAAGATTCTCAGTATCGGTGTTGGGCTACGAGCTCGGCCAAGAACAGTAATACTTTCAGACGGTGAATAAGATGCAGAACGGCCCCGTGTTGAGTGGATGAGATCATCTGTACAAAAATTACAGCATAACAAATCGGCTATGCTCTTTTTGTTTCTTCAATCACGGTGTCATGTCTGCCGCCGGCTCCTCGACGGAACAATGGAGCTGGCAAGCGAATCAAATTGTCATAAAATGTGATTTATTTAAGGCTGTGTGCCCTTTAATGTCCGAATCCAGACGCTATTTGTCTCCGTCGGAAGAATGTCTGTCGATCATTTGGATTCAGACAAACAACGAGAGTTTTTTTTTATTCGTCACGACTCGATAACATCGGAAGAACCAGCAAATAACCTTGTTTTTTGTTAGTTATTTTCCTTTATTTACACAATATCTAGTGTGTACTGGTGAGGACGGGCAGGGAAATGAGATAAAACCTGTTTTATATTAAAAGTACAAAAGGGGAAGATTACAAAAGCAGAGCGATGGACTCCAAACAGACGGAGAGAACACAGCTAACACTTAATGAAGAAGACCTGAAGGTGCTCGCTGTGTATCAGCCAGATCATTAGGCCTGACCCTTGTCCACTGTGCTGCAGGTCCACATTTAATTAAGCCTTTTCATAAATAATCAAAGACTTGAGCGCACGTCTCTGCTGTCCGGCACCGGCAGGCTCAAGACTATTAAGTTATGTGTCGCCAGTTATTTTGCTGCAGTATCATTTCTTTTTAACAAAGTTTCTTTTTTCAGTTTTTACCTGGAATTCCGGTGCATTTGTTTAACTGCTAAAAGAAGTACAATGGTTAGAATCCCAAATGAAGGTTGCTAAAATAGCCTTTTATTCTCTGTGGTTCAGCTCTTAATTAGGGGACGGTGTTAGTTTAAGTCGACTGGCCCTAACTCACATGTACTGCGAGGGAGACGTGATTTATGGGGGCCCTGCAAAGCCCAATGGAGGCTGATCGAGGCGAGCGGAGATGCATGGTGACCACGGCGCCGCGAGAATAACAGACGGCGAGGACAAACACGGCGGAGGAGAAGAAATATCTTTGCCACTCTGGGGCTGAAATGCTGCCGCCTTAACAGGCAGAGCAGGAATACATCCAACACGACAGCACCGATGAGCCTCAAGTTACATTTTTGTGCAAGTGGTCACAGATACCAGAATAGTAAAAGAGACAAAGTGAAAGAATAAGAGAGAGAGAGAGAGATGGGACGGGAACAAGAGATGGACGTAGAAAAAATATGCAGGAGGACAAGAGAGATACGGATAAAGGTCGAAAGGCCTAAAAACAAGAGGAATACCAGACGAGGTGTGTGTGCCTGAGCGATGTGTGAAAGAGTGTGAGAGATGTTTTGAGTGGGAAAAAAAAGGTAGTGGGGAAGAGGGGGTGATAAAACAGAGGAGCGACAGAGAGAGAGATGAAAGCCAGCGAGGACTTTGAGCTTTTTGTTCCTCCCTCTGATGGTACTCTGGCACTGAAGCTGCTCCGGTGCCTCTGGATCCTTCAGCTGTGCCAAAATGTGCCTCAGCGCCGCACACCCTGTCTCCTGCTCCGAGTGTGTGTGAGTGTGTGTGTGTGTGAGTGTGAGTTAGTGAGTCGACAGTATTGAGCAGTCCTTCCAAATGTGCGACTCCTCCCCCCCATCGCTGCTTCGTATCCAGACTAGCACATTTAATCCTTCCCTGCAGATCTCAGGGAATATGTCACATCAAAACAATGGACGGGGTGTTTGACTCGCAGCCTGAACACGGAGCATCATCATCATCATCATCATCATCATCATCATCATCATCATCATCATCGTCATCACGGTCGGACGGTCACAAGTGGACGTGAGATCAGCCTCGCAGGCTCTTTGGGAACAAGCAGCTTTCATTTCTGCTGATTCATGTTTGAGGGAGAACCTTGATCTTATATTCTTGTATCTCACGTCATGGCTCCAACTTTGGAAACGGAGCTGGAGTGAGAGTTTGATGCCATAAAGTTAATCACACATACTGTACATGCACACGTTCTGGACTCACGTCTGCATGTGCACGTTTTATCGGTCGTCTGAATCCGCCACCCTCGGACTGAAACTACAACGTTTTATCCGATGTTAACGGGTCAAAAGGCAATGACGAGGATTACAGAGCGAGAGAAGAGTTAAAAAAGGAAACGACAAAAGGACGGCCGGGGAGACGAGATGATCCAACAGGAAGTTGATGCATCCTTAAACCGTCTCACTCACGCACCTCTGCAGCTTTCAGCACGCCCACTTCCACAGACGTAATAAACCTGTTTGTGGTGTCGCCTCCTGGTGAGAGCTACTTTAAGCTAGTGGCACCCACTGATTTGGCTGCATGTGAGAGCTGTGAATTGTGATTAACTGTTGAAGCTGTTAAACTTAGTGATTCTTCCACATTTGATCAAAGTCGACGCCTCCTAATCTGCAGCAGATCATATGAAGCTCTAGCGCAAGTTCAGTCAGGAAGACCTATATTATCACAAGCCACATCTAACAATCACTCCTCCCACATGAATCATGATATTCTTGTTGTCATTTTCGGGGCGTAACCCGAGATATCAGCTGGTCTCAGCAGCTGACCACAACCAGCCAATAGCGTAGTGACACACCTCTGTCGTTAGCCAATCATATCACTGCTTCCCCTTTTTAAATAAGTTCTCTCTCAGCTTCCAGTTCTCGCATGCTGCTGACGTGCACTCCCATCACCTCCCCAGCTCCACCTGTCAAGTCAGAATCATCACCTCCATTCCATCCTTCAGCCCAACAGACCAGAGGGATCATCAGCCACCACCACCACCAGTATCTGGACTCCAGGGGGGGTTTATCCTACCACTACTCAGGACAGACATCTACGACTCAAAAATTCCCCATGGAGTCCATGCGCCAAATACTCTCCCTACAAAGGGTTAATCATCGCATATCTTGTCAGAATAAACATTCATGTTCAAGTCATACACTTGTCTCTCCTGATTGAAATGTTGGTAACGACCTCAGTGGACATTAGATTGGAGCTTAGATTGGTCTTGGCCAGCGGTCATAGAACAGATGTTTTACGTCTCAGCGTGTCGAGGATGGTGCAGCACTCTAACATATGAAGGATCTCTGTCGTGTGTTTTTTCATAGCTACTTAAATTCAAACTCACATATTCAGAAGAGCAGAAGTAGAACGTCTGTCTGGGAAACACTGAGAGTTTACTAATCCAGTCCTGAGCATCAACGCAAGAAGCTCCGCTTGTTTACTGATAATACTTCTTTCATGTTCGCTCTGGTGTGTTCAAAGTAAAGAAAGAGATGGAGAGAGAGGAGGAGGAGGAGGAGCATGCTGATGGAGCGCAGAGAGCAGGTGATGAGAGGAAGAGTCAGGACAGGATGGTGAAGGTGTTAAAGGCGATGACATCACAGCAGTAAAAGACTCCTGTTGTCTTTTTTGTTCACTAGTTAAGTGCGAGAATATGTTTCAGGTGCGTTCAGAGTGAAGACCGAGCGGTTTGAATGCAGAGCAGAGCTCCTGCTCATGAACGGACAGTCACATTCTGGTGTAGTGAACAGCCAATCGGCCTGTGTAACCTACTTACTCACAAAGACAGGCACCGTGCTTCGGCGTATCACTAACAATTAAAACATCTCGTCGTCTTCGCAGGGCGCGCGCGGGCCGAGGACGGCCTCCTAAATCAAAGCCACACTCTATTAAATGTGTAATCAGGCACACTGTGGTGAGACTGCAGGTCTGGTCTGACCCCATCGAGCGTTAATGAGGTCCGCGGAGTCGTTAACCCGCACATTTAAATAACATGCATCAATATTAATGGGTTGGTAATGAGTCAAAGCAATTACAGATACAGTGGACGGGACGGAGTGATATGGACGGAGATACGTAGAAGCCTGTGTGTGTGTGTGTGTGTGTGTGTGTGTGTGTGTGTGTGTGTGCACGTGTATGTGTGCGACTACCCTTGAGCAACAAGTCAGCAGCAAGCAGGGACCTCCTCTTCAGGGAGGAGTTCAACGATGGTCACATGGGACGTTATTAGGAGTGAACCTCTGAATCAACGACTTGTCCCTTTTCACAACTTGCAGCTAACGAAGTTCTTGTTTGTCTGTATTTTATAACAGTATTAAAAGTTGATTAAGGGATTCCATTCATTATATGTGACCCGATCCAGCAAAATGAGTCGCAATGACCCAAATGTCAAAAATTGAGATTTTGGTATCACTGGAAAGTACTGGAAATAAGCTTTAAAATGATACCATTGTCAAAGTCCTACGTTGGATGGTTTTCAAAATATGGCCATTTGAATCAGGGTCTTCCAGCCTCTTTTTACGATTGAAAACCGGAGAAAATCGCGTTTGAAGTTTTTTCACCCGACATCCGTCGCGTCGTATCGTTCATCGTTAATTTCGCGGAGCTTCGTGGATTTGTTCTTCCTGGTCGTCCCTGGCTACAAACGTTTCGATATCAAGTTGCTGTCCTCTCATTACACCAACACAGCTAGCTAGCAGAGATAGTGACGTTTCCGAGGTGCAGGGAAACCCCCTCAGGTCGACGTTAACGGGGTCACTGCAGCGCATTTAATACAGCTTGAAAGTTGCGAGTCAACTTTAAGTGTCATTTACGTGCCTTTCCTCAATTATATGTGCTATAAAACTTTGGGAGATTGTTTTTGTATGTCATTTCTTTGAAACTAGCTAAAAAAAAACAAAACAAGAAAAACATCGGTTTTCCACTTTATCTGCCCGAATCTAAAAATGGAACGTTACATTTTGTCCTCCGCACGAGGACGTTGAAGAGCGGCTCTGCGTCAGTCTCTCAGTTCTTCGATCGCAGCCTCAAGCCGACCGGATGGAAGTCGAGGCCCTTCAGCTCCGGTACCTGTGAATCAGCTTCTCAGAGAGCATTCAAGAAGGCCGTTTGTGCAATGACAAGGAGCTGCTGCTGCTGCTGCTGTAAACCGAGCTGCTGTGACGGTGTAACGAGACGGAGAACAAGTGGAATGTGTTGTGTAGAACGAGAAGTAGAACCGGTGAAGCGAGTCTATAAAGGGAGGAAGAGGAAGAGGAAATCCACAGCATGTGGAGGCGTTTAACGTCTCAATGCAGCACGAGCGGGGCTGCTGGTGTGTAATCAAGTAAAGGCCAAAGAAGAAGAGAGGAAGAACATAATAGAGTGTGAGATGTTCAGAATTATCCAAGTGTCTTCTACCACAAGTCTTCTATAACATGCATGTTCTGTAAAACTGGGTTTATTTCACCCAGGTACAGAATAAAGGATCCTTTCTTTCTCTCAACTCTTGGAGTGATGCACAACGTGCCACGAGCAGCATCCGACCTGCCGCTGAAGACCACGACGAGCCGAGAGAAGTGAAGCACAAGAAGGGCCTCAATCAAATGATCCTCCACAGCCACGACTTCAGAGAGTGACTTCATGAAGCTAACGTGGAAACAGCTGCAGTAATCCCAGTCTGGACCTCATCAGCAACTCAATCTTCCTCAATCCACAGAAATAAATCCTATAATCTTTTGGATTGTAAAGCGACGGAGAATATATTCTACGTGAAGTAGCAGAAAGTCAGGCCATCTCCTCCGACCTCCAGAAGCTAAAGGCGGCTGGGACTTATCACCACTTGAATGCACTGCGAGGCCGGAGAGAGCAAGCGGATGAGCAGGAGGCCACGTTCAGACGGCTGATGGATCACAGAGGCAGATTTCTATTTGCCCAGCGATGACATTTATCACAATTAATTCCATTGTGCTGCTGAAAATCAACAGAAAAGGAAGTTAATATTCAGTAAATCACGTCGTCGGACTATTTCTACAGTATGTCTGGCAAAGTCTATACAACTAATTAACTAATAAAGCAAACATGGACAGGATCTGCTTTGAGGAATATTCATCTGATCGTCGTCTGAAGACAAACAGAAACACACAGCTGATTATGCACGACGACGTCTGATGATGTAATCAAACATTCCTGTGTGCGACTGATGGAACTGGTCCAGACAGACATTCAGATATGTCATCTCCTCCTTCTCCTTGTTGGAATTATGCATCAACAGTGAGTAACACTTCCTACAGCTGCTTCAAATTAAAAGCCCGACAATGGAAGGAGGGATTATAGAGGTCTTTACACGTCCTCTCAGTTCTCAGTAATCCAATGGAAGTGATTACAACAGACTGAGCTCGACTTCCAATGGATGTTTTCTGTGAATGTCACTGTTTTTATTGTAACTTTATTGGGTTTTGGGGGGTCTTATATCAGATGTGGAGCATGCTCTCAACGGCACTCCTGCAGAAAAGATTGATGATGATGATGATGATGATGATGATGATGATGATGATGATGATGAAGTTGACTAGTAGCTCCTGTTATGTCGTAGTCAGGATACAAATTGTTGCAAAGAACTGGTGAACATCTCTTGTATTGTTCTTGCCGCTGCAGCCGTTGTTCTCCTTCTATCTCAGTCTCTGCAAGTCAACCTCATTTCGGATCAGGACATCGGCAGGACGTCTCTGGGTTCATTTCAGATTTTTGAAAAGGAAAATGAATCATGCGCGTCGAGTTCAGGTTGTTTTATGGAGCAACGGAGTGAAAGGCCGACCCAGTTGTTGCATGATGAATCTGACTGAAGCAAACAAGAAGTGGAGCAAGAGCAGCGTGTCACCAAGCGTTGAGGGAGAAAACCTTGTTAGAACAAATAAAATACATTAAAACTACATTATAGGAGGAAACACATTCAAACCCTTGTGTACTCTGTATTTCCAATAATATCCACCTGAGACAGAGCCTCCGTTGTTTCTTTACTACCGACTGTATATTGACTGGTTGGATAACAGATGATAGATGATGATCACGTTTAGCCATCAAAAAACTGAATAAATTCATTTACTCACGACTGATAGCAGCAATGAAAACAACCCGTATTGGGGTTGTGCATTTGTAAGTGTGTGTGTGTGTGGAACTGTGTGTCTCCACAACACAAAGGTGAGTGAGTCCAAGACCAGAGGGGTTCACATGGGAGTGAAGCACTCACCCTCCTGTCCTAAGCAAAGGCTAAATCCTTTTATGTGGGAGACCTCCTTTCATGTCGTGAGCGACGGACGCTCGTGTGAAGACCGACTGTAAGCCGGTGTGTATTTTTCAGGTTTGCAAATCCGCAGCATCAAAGATTAAACATGAGAAGGCAGCGTGTTGCCGAGTCCAAGAGAAATCGAAGTCAGTCATGATTTATTTTACAAACATTCCAAGTCGAGGTTCCAAAGTGATGTAAACAAGAAGAACTGAGCAAAGTGATAGAAGACGGATGATAAGATCTGACACGTGCATTAACGCAGCCGACTAGTCAGACAGTTAAATCAGCTGCGGAATGACGTGCAAAAATGAGTTTTTAAGCACTTGTTTAATTAACTGTGTTTACAGAATAACCGTCGTCAGAGAGGGAAGCTGCTTCATCTTATTCAACAGCAGACACATAAGCGTCTATATTTAGGTTGGGGGAGTGATCAGTGTGAACTGCCTGCGTTTATACAGAAACTCTCAGTTATTCTCAGAGCTGTGAAAAAAAACAAAAAAAACAATCAAAACCTCTCATGGGGAAAAAATAAGATACATTTATCAAGTGACACATTTCCACACGCAGGTTATTGGAGTAACCTTTCAGAGTCCCAGGTGATCACATGATGCATCACGGAGCAGGCACGGCACACACGGACAGGACGTGGGTGTGTTGCTGTGCGTTTTCTCTTGTGTATTATTTTCCTAGTGAAAGTTCATGTGATTAACTCATCTAATAAATACAGTGGAAATTATATGAAATTAGACAACGTAGACTTTACTTCATATATTATATTATATAATAATATTATATATAATAATAATAATAATAATAATAATAATAATAATAATATATAATATGGATATTACTTCATATCACACACATGACCTGCAAGCATACGGAAACCATAAATGCAATGACTTCTTCAAAGAATATAGTTTACTGGTTTACCGACAGCGCAGGTGAGTAGAGACGCTGCCTACAACATCAATAAACCAGCAGAGGAGCTGAGAGGAGCTGAGAGCACATGCAGCACAGACGCTAACTGAACAAAGCAGTAGAACACTTAGCTTAACCGCAGCCAGTTGAAAACCAGAGAACAGTCACGGTGCTCCAGAAAGCATCTGACCTCTGCTACTGCACAGATGAATAAAGTCATAAAGTCATCTTAGTTACTCTTTGAAGAGTAAATAAACCCCCAAACCACCAATGTACACGGATACTTAGTCGGGCTGTTAATTGGCTCAGGTTCAAATCTTGACATTTTAGTGCAAAGTATTTGGATTCTACATAATATGCTTGTTCTTCCTTCCCTAAGAAACACATTGTTTTCACACTGCCCCCTGTGGACATAATGTGGTACTGCTGTTCGCCTGGTTCAGGTCTCTTCCTGAGCCACACTACAAGGAGAGACCGCGCTGTAGAGCCGCTCCTGGAGGTTGCATCTAACAACGTTTGAACTTTGGACATTATTTGTCTGTAAGTGCATCTTATACTAGACTCTGTTTAGATTGATAAGAATTACGTCGAATGTGTAGGATTCTTACGTCTCCAATGTAATTTGAGTAGCAGTGCTAGCTCTCGTGGTTCTGTGTGTTAGCATTTTACAATCAGCAGCTATAATTTTGTATAACAAGAAATATGAAACTCATGTTTGTTTTTATTTCTTTAATTTGTTACAGTATTACAAAAACCAAAGTGAGAAACGTGCCCATAGAGACGCCCCCTACAGGTTGGAACCCGGCTATTGCAATCAAAGTTTCCAATTTGGCTGATCTGGTGAAGCTCTTGGCTCCAACCAACCAACCCACCAACTGAAGCAACTGATGCCAGCGTCTGCAGCGAGCAGCAGGAGCTCGTTTCAGTGTGGGTTCATCAAGCGGAACGGACGTCAGGTTTGAATAGTTCCTCTGTGCGGTCGTGATTGGTTGTGCCGGACTCGCGTGGACAACATTTTAACACGATAATAGAAAGCATAATTATGTTGTCGACCAGGACGTGTTTAACGCCGTAAGCCGAACAAGGCTGACACATGTTGGACAGCAGCTTGGTTCAGGATGAGAGGACCGGAGCCGGCTTTGAATACGCCATGAAAGCCTGAATCTGTGCCTGCATGTGCTGTTTTCTCTCTGCCGTGTCCAGATGTTAACAGTCACCGTGAGACGCAATAAAAACAATCAAAGCCATTGTGTTGTAGCGGCTTTTTACTGGACACATGGACAAAGCTGTTGTGTTTTCCAGCTCAAAAGAAACAGTGTGGATGCAAAAGCCCGTTCAAAGACTTACGGTCCTTGTAGATTTGATGTCATTTTTCAGAACGGACGGGACGAGAGCGACTTCGCTCTCATGCGTTATTTCCTCCTACTTCTGATGGAGTCCACTCACTACAAAACAGGAAGTGACTTGTATTAACCGAGCGAGGGGATGCAGAATGTCATGTGAAATAGCTTTTAGAAGGACCGCTCAAAGGTAGTGTTCTCTACGTTGCACGGTTTTTAAATTTAGTAGACTTTAATTCATCTCTCACTTCAGCGGTGCACAGCTGGGGGTTGGTTTCCTTACTCAAGGGCACTTCTGCTGAGACTATTGTTGGAGGGGAAGGTGTTGTAGCTTCACTGACTCTGCCCACAATTTTTGCTGCTGGTATTGGGGGATGATCCGGTGACCTTTCGGTCAGCTTTGGCTGACAAACAATCCCTTGTCAGTATGTATATATGTATGTATGTATGTACAGTATATAATGTGTGTCATATAGTGAAGCCTCAACAGTGTGTGTGTCATCGTTATCTGCTCAGAATGAACAATATTCACACAGGAGATTTATTTCTGGACACAATGACTTGCTCTTTAGTGGAAGCTCATGAAAATCTAAGCTGTCAAGCTGTCAAGAGGAGGCCAGCTTTCAGTAAGATATTCCAGAACCAAGTGACTGCAATACTGCTGCCGCAAGAGAGAGAGAGAGAGAGAGAGAGGAGGAGAATAAAGAGAAAGTGAGCTCCCCGAGAAAATTAAACCACCGGCAGTTTATCGACTGCCTCTTAGCGCGAGGAAAGACGGAACAGAGCAAATGAAAGAGGGAGACAATTTTTCATTGGTGCATTGTAAATAAGTCAGGCAATCTCAAAATGAGTTAAATACATTGTGTGCTGCGTGGAGCCCTGAGGGACCAAAGGGCCAACCAAACTACTCACAATTATTGCTGTTTATAATCAGCATAATGCATGTGACTGGTTCCGCACGCCCAGCAGGGGGCGAGCGACATCTACAGGTTGCCTTTTTGATTGATAGGACGGGCCCACGGTAGCCATGACGACGCCCACGTATCACGTACGACTCCCGGGCCCACCTTTGTCCTTTAATAGCGGCCTAATGAGCGTCCCCGGCGTCAAACTGAGCGACGACAAAGACAGAAGGAGCGATCGAGTGGGTCACGTGGAACGGCGGAGGCAAACAGAGCGAGCACCGCTACTGCACACTGAAACCTTTTCGCAATTCCAAACAGCGTTCAGCCTGAGAGTATCTCGGCAGCAGATGCTGCCCGCTCCGTCTCCCACACTACCATTATCTGTGTCCAACTGCTACCATAAAACTTTCAGCCGCAGCTGTAATAATGTGAACTGCTGGATCACAGGCTTGGCAGTGATTTAGTGTGTGTGGGAGCAGCGGAGGAGCTCGACTGGGAGGAATAATATCATATGTGTGCTTTTAAAGGCCGAGAGCATGAAAACAAATTAAGAGATCAAGATTACAGAGAGGGATAAGAAATCACTTCCGTGTCATTAAAAACAGACCCTGATGATTTGAATCTCAATTAGAGACGAACAAGCAGGCTAATAAGTTCTCAGACGTCCTCCTCTGACTGATTACCCGTTCCACACTATATTAGTGCCGTAAGTGATATTATATACGGTTTGTCATACAAAACACTACAAATGAACCAGCAAATTAATCCTTTTTTGTCTTCTATTGCAAGTCCGAGGAACATTTGTGGAGTCCGAGGGAAACCAATGCTTACCTCAAAAATTAAAGGAACAACCCACATATTTTCAATTCAAATTTAATTCAAAATTGATCACATGAACTATATATATAAGATATGGAAACTATGCAGACACATAATCATTAATTACAGTCGTAAAAGTCAGTTTGGGGAGAAAAAGTCTGTTACAAGATCCTGGTGAAGATCGAAAGTTATTCATGAAGCACCTCGGCCCCTCAAGAGAGCTCCTGAGGTGAGGAGCTGTTGGGAGCAGGGGGGGAGGACATTTAAGAGATTTAGATTTTCTGAAGAAGGGAAGCAGATCGAGCTAACAGAAATATTCTCCAAATGTGAACGAGTTATTGAAACGCTGCAGATCATGCAGGGATGAGAGATTAGAGATTAGAGATGCACATATCCTACCCAGCACAGACACAGACACAGACACAGACACAGTTACTGACACAGACTGACACTGACACAGTTCATTTGTTTTCCACTGGATGTCCACAACTGTTAATCTCAAAAATTACCAGCAGATTAAATAAATATAAGCACTTTGATGTAATTGTCAATATGCTAATGCACTAGTAGATCTGGTTGTCAAACATTTTGTTGACCTTGTATGTATTTCTTCAGCAGAGATGTTCATTATATAAAATAACCATCAGAATGAAGGCATGTCCTAATCAAAACTAATAAAAATTATAAATAGGCCGATTGATTTCGCTGTCTGTCTTGTGACCCATCACATCCTCTGATAGGCATATGTTCCTTCCTTGCTGCTTCTTCTTAGAGTGACGCCCACAACAACGGACTGTAAGTGTAATATTGTTTTGATCCTTCAGATATATCAGAGAAATCACAGAATTTGGTTTGACAAACTGGACAGTGACAAAGATAGATTTCTGCAGACTTCCACCCAATGACTGAATGAAGCCTCGGTGAACGGCTGCCGCCACATCTTGTTTCATCCTGGTCCATCACCTTCTCAACACTGTCAGACTCCATCTCATTCAAAAGTCCAATGTCACGTAGTCCGACCAACCGTCTCTCTGACCAACCGTCAGCCTTCGGTTGCAACATGAATATCACAGCACGTCGGCTGTGCTTCTTTCAGATTCACCATTACACAACCTATCACCTCCCATACTTCAGTTGGTCCTATGAATCCATTCTAGGGATCTCGTCCATCCATCCCATCACACTCGGTTAATCCTTGATGCCCCTGGTGACTCGTCCGAGAAGATCCATCTCCATCCTCCATCCCCTGGCTCTGCTCCACCACCATCAGTTTTAAACCACCAGGGTTACAGAGATGGGGTCTGATCCCCAAACTCTCCCTGTGTTATCATTTCTGATAGCATTTTGTTTCTCACTTACACTCGATCTCTCCTTTCCATGAAGGGTCTTGTCTTATAATTGGCTATATTCTGATCTATTTATGAGGTGTTGTAAATATTCCTATGGAGTTCACTGTACCATTATCTCATGAAATATCAGATGGAGACAGAAAAATAAATATCTGCATGTTTATTCCGATAGCAGACCTGAAGTGATCATGAAGAAGTTTGTCCTGGTATGAAAAACATTCTGGAACGAACCCTGCAAGCAGCATTGAATGGGCCTTCGCACCCGCGGACGTCGGGTTCAGGGGCGCACTCCTAAGTTTTGGAAAGATCTGTAAATTTGGCGTGGAGTTAAAACAGTTGTGTCTTTCATGGCGGGATCACAAAATCTAAAGCCCCGCCCCTTCTAGTCTGATACACGACATCCTCCAATATGCATCAACGCCTTCAGGCTGTTCTGACCCGATATAAAATCCTAAGTTAACAAAAAAAGGAACTATCTGTCACCACTGGGTGGCACTATGACTAATAAGCTATTTCTAATCAAGTATGTTCAGGTCGGAACTCTTATCAAACATGTGAGGTTTGATTACGGTCCAAACTCGTGGAGCTGATTTATAGTGGTTTACTGTTTTTTGGCTAATGACGACAAGTCGGGGTGACGTGACGGCGAGGCCGTGTGGCAAAAACTAAATTATTTTGGAATTTAACTTGGCCAAACCCTCTTCTATAAGTGGACAACGTTCGAAGATGATCTTGTCAAATCCCTCCCAAAGGAGGAGCTTGTTTAAATATGACCACTGGAAATCACAAAAAAAAAAAGAAATTGCAAATTTAAATCAAAATGGTGATCAAATACCAAGTTTTACTTGTCAAGGTGAAACACACGTCAAGGGACCTTTTTTTAAAATGTCTAGGTGGCGCAATGGAGGCATTTTTGAATACTCATATATTGAACCCGTAAAATATTTTCACAAGGCCCGACGCGTCTGCAGAGTTTCATGAGTTTCTGACCATGTGAAGGTCGTCTAATAAGTGACTGATGTCCTAGACCTCCAATAGGACCTCACACCAGTCGGTGCTCCCTAACATGCGGAGTTACTTAGGACACAAAGTTGTGTCATGACTGCATCTTTCATAGCTTTGACAAACTCTGTCCACAGACAGATGTAGCCTGGAACACGCCTGCCTCTGTTACAGTAGGCGACTACAGGAACATATTTTCCCTTGAAGACATCCGCCCACATGGACTCACAAGGTGAAAACAACATCAGGCGCAAGCTGTTGTGGCTGGTGAAAAGAGTGAGGGGTGAAACTGATGAATACGCTGATGAACGCCGGGTTTATCTCCAGAGACGTGCCCCCCCTTCGGGCAGCTTCAGAACCAAAGGACACAACATTCACCGACTTCTCTTCCCATGTAGATCCTTTGACTCCCCGCCTACTGAATTAATAATAATCCTAAAAGCATCAAGTGCGAGTCAAGATGAAGAGAGGCCACAAGACATTTAGGCCCATCAAACACCTATGTGAACTCAAAGTATGTGTTTGTGAGTCTGTGGATGAAAGAACGCAGATACAGAATAAGACAGGAAAATGTTTGCTCATGAATGAAATGAAAATTACAGCTTTGCATCCTGTTGTCATCAGGAAGGATGGATATATGTGACCCGATCTGGCGAAATGAGTCGGAATGCGCAACGTTCTATTTTTAGATTCGGGCAGATAACGTGGAAGACCAATTTTTTTTCAATTTTTTTTTTTTAGCTAGTTTCAAAGAAATGACATACAAAAACAATCTCCCAAAGTTTTATAGCACATATAATTGAGGAAAGGCACGTAAATGACACTTAAAGTTGACTCGCGACTTTCCAGCTGTATTAAATGCACTGCAGTGACCCCGTTAACGTCGACCTGCGGGGGTTTCCCTGCACCTCGGAAACGTCACTATCTCTGCTAGCTAGCTGTGTTGGTGTAATGAGAGGACAGCAACTTGATATCGAAACGTTTGTAGCCAGGGACGACCAGGAAGAACAAATCCACGAAGCTCCGCGAAGATAACGATGAACGATACGACGTGACGGATGACGAATGGCCATATTTTGAAAACCATCCAACGTAGGACTTTGACAATGGTATCATTTTAAAGCTTATTTCCAGTACTTTCCATTGATACCAAAATCTCAATTTTGACATTTGCGCATTCCTTCCGACTCATTTCGCCAGATCGGATATATATATATATATATATATATATATATATATATATATATATATATATGAAATGTATTTTAATGTGGCTCCAAAGCACATTAGCGACGTTGGTTCCATTACTTTAGAAGAAGCACCTGCTTCTGAACTGAAACCAGACAATCACATATTGTACGCAAAGCGGAGGAAACGACGGCTTCTTCACAAAACCCCACAAACATCCTGCAAACATGTAACATCTGGCTCCTCTCTGCAGGGACAAAGTGTACAACCAACGTGCGTTCTCAGGTAAAGAGACTGCAGTCGTCGTGGCTCCCGCTGGAATCGGCACATGACATTTGGGAAAAGCACAGAGTTTAGCTTTTGTGGTTTTTTTACACCATGAAAGTGCGCTGAGAGAAAGCACAGCCTCTGAAATAAGTTTTAAAATCTGCGAGTGATCCTCCAACAGTCATGTTAACAGGCTGTTTGATTGATCCGACAGTCTCTTTGTATCCGCCGGTTGCTGCTCCCGCCTGTGTCAGAGCCTTCGTAAACATTTGCTTTTAACACTTGTTTCGGGGCCCCCGCTCGGTCTCGCAGCCCTGAGTGCTCACATGTTGTTCCGCTCGATCACGATGCCAAACGGGACATTCCAGGAACAAAAACAGAGTCGGTTCATACAGACAGAAGGTACAACATTGACTGTATACAGAAAGAAGATTGTATAAAGGCTGTCACTGCTTTATCTGCTGTGCAAACAGGGAGTGAATGAGTCTCCACCGATCCAGAGGACAGGAGCAGCGGAGCCGCAGCACACAGCAAAGACTCGGTATTTAACCAGTGAATGTTCCGGCATCATAATTTCTGTTTAACTGAGACGTGTCAGAATCCGAAATATTGATTGTTCTAGGAACGGAAACGTATGACGTTGTAATGGTGCGGTAATTGACTCACAGTAGCTCGCTGTGTATCAAAAACAGTGGGTTAGACATCTGCCTGGTGACGGCCACAACAGACAGAGAGAAGACACCCATCAGACACAGCATTCGGACCGCTGACGGGTGAAGGGAAGAACGTTGATTATCTTGTTACGATGGCACCTGTCAGT
>CAAKHC010012372.1:4921-16340 GCA_901007825.1 Macroramphosus scolopax
ACCCCCCCATGTCTCTGGGGTCCCCAAGGACAGATCCAAAGCACAGAGCCCCAGGTAGGGAGGCCTCAGGCTGGGCTTGTAGCTGCCGCAGGAGCCCTCGCAGGGATTCGCGAGCTCCAGAGACCCGGTTGTATATTCACAAGGTCTTGTGTTGCACCGGGGAGGGAAGACGATGGAGAGCAGAGGAAAAATAAAACAGGTACTAAATGGTTTCCTCGTGTACATTTTAGGATCGGGAACGTGTGCGTTTAGTTGCAACTCTATACTGCTGGAATGTAGAGATAAAGTATTTATGACTTAAACCTCTCAAACATGAACCCATGACTCTGATTTGAGAGAACAAGTGGGCGCAGTGGTTTGAGAAGCCGTGCCTCGCCCCCCCTCAGGCCTCCCCGTGCTCACCTTTGTACACATGAATGCAATGACAAGCATAATCATGCTTACATACAGTCATTCATACAGGCGCACAAAGCCCACAGAAAGGATCCCCCCCGCCCGTCTCCCCGTCTGATCGAGCTAACACAGCGAGCGAGTAAAGACAACCTTCGTATCGTTTCCGTCTCGGTGCATTTAAACCGATCCGCCTTTCAGCCGCCGAACATATACACCCTGTAATCTTTTCTGCTTTTGTTGTACGGCCCAGGTGTAAACTTACAGCCGTGATGGACAGCCGCACAATGGGCAGGCTTTTCCCATCGCTCTGTCTGAAAGGAGCCTTCTTCCAGCTCCGTGTAAGAACAATGAGAAATATTAAATGCGCCTTGTTTCCGAGCGGTCGTACCTGTTGCTCCGCGGCTCTTTGTGTCCCGAAAACTCCGGTGTTTGCTTTCACATGTGCACAACAGAAGTACACGATGAACTTTAAACCTTTGCTTGAAATCCGAAGCTGTTTTTTTTTTCCCCTTTTCAGACGATCTGTCTCGCAGACAAGGAGGGCGAATCACACGTGTTCGATCGGGTGTTGAAATAGTTTGTGAGAGCTTTTGTCTGTTTTATCTTACCAAGTTGCTTTCAAGAGAAATAACAGCATCCAGCATAATGCGCTGGAGTCTCCGGCCCCCGCTTAACAAAGCAACACTGTGTTTCTCCCACACTGATTGCGTCCTACCGAGCTCTGTGGGTCAGTCACATCAGTCATCCTCGGAAGGCCGGAGTGGCAATTTACTGTATGCTAATTGTTTGCTGCTTAATATGCTACATCAATCAGGACTAATTATGACATCGTTTCAGAGAGACCGGGAACGAAGACGGATGCTCGTGTCGCAGGGTAGAACACATGCAAATGCAACATAGTTATTTAAGTCAGCTGTTACAAGCTGATCCCCTCCTGCAGCTCCTCTGTGGACCGAATGAATTAAATGCTGCGTTCAAAGACGTATTGAAATGTTGCTCAACAAGTTTGCCCGCTCTCTATGTTTTTTTTGACGCAGCGTGAATTTGCTTTCGGTGATTGATTACCTCAGGAGTTCCCTGTAATGGGCTCCCATCACACACTCGAAGCACCTCTTGTTACGTTCAATCATTGTCAGGCTGGTTTGACAAGCCGGGCTGTCAAAATATTATTTCACCTGTGAGAGAAACTTTTAAAGTATATATGTTGCCCACTCATCTGTACACACACTCTCTCAGACACCTTGTAGAAGTTGTTGACTGCCGTGTGTGTGTGACCTCGCGGTCGTTGCCGAGTGCCCGGGACGGGGGCCCTCAGGCTCGTGAGGCTCTTTAATGGACTCCGAGACAGTCCGCTTCTATTGTGCGTGGAGAACAGCCCTGGTGAAAGCAGCAAATTAATCACATTCGGGCGCAGATTGGCTGCCACTTTCCAGCGTGAGCCCCCTCGCGAAGGTGCAACCAGAAGGACCGAAGGGGTCAGACAGGCACAAAATGGAGGGCTGAGTGAAGAACAGGGGGGGAACTCTTTAGTTTAACCTTCAGCTGAAAGGAGAACAAGGCTGTCATTTTGTGTACCAGCGTGGCCTCCTTCGTACTCCTGCTGGCATCCCCGCTGCACTCGTAGTAGTGAGTCCGTGTTGCCTTTTGTGGGAGTGTGTGTTTGCGTGCATGTCGGCCGAGACGGAGTGCGTTCTTGCTGTTTTGTCGTGGCAAAGGTCAGCTTGTAGTGCCAGCTGGAGGGAGGCTGGGAGGCCCACTGGACGGGCAGAGTGAATGAAGGCTGGCGGTGGTGCTGGAGGAAGACGGTGCTGATGCAGGTGGAACACAGGAACTCATTGTAAACACTTGAGTGTTGCTTTAGGAAAACAAAACGACATGTGGTTTGTTGGAAGAAGGTTGGGATGAACGTGGGAAGTGAGAAGGAGCTGGGGGGTCTGGAGACGTAGCCGGAGGAACCCCTCGCTCCGAGCTGGCCCCTGCTCAGTATGCATCCCCACTGATGGGATGATGGCGGCCTCAGAAGAAGACCATTGTTCCTCACGGATCTTCCCCTCCATTGATAAAAGAAGGGAGGAAGAGAAGAAGGCGAACTACAGAAAGAGGGTTAGGGTATGGGGCCGACCTCTGACCCTGCCTGACCTGCAGACACCCGCCACAACCGGAGCTTTTGTCTGAGGATCCAGATCTCCGCGACCTCTTCCATGTAAAATCGAACCCCGAGTATCGCCCCTCCCCCCCCTCGAACCCCTTCGAATGGGACAAGGTCAGGGTTCAAACACTGTCAGGGGCCCCCGGGGGGGCAGTCATCCAGAACGGGGAGGCAGCGTGATGCATGTGTGTGAATGGGAAAGTGTCTGGATGTATGGATATATATGCGATGTGCTTGTGGGTGCAGATGTGAAGAATCTGTGGTGCTGTAATGTAATCAGGAGCCTCATGTTCTCTTCAACACCCCTTCAGTCCATACCTGAGTGTTGGTGGTTCTTTGGAGGTTCTTTGGGGGTTCTTTGGGGGTTCTAGATTATATAATATATATATAAAGTAAGTTAAATTTGGAATTTGGAATTGGAAAGACGACTTTCAAGTCGTTGCTATCTACTGACACTGTATCCAACATAATTAGGAACACACGTCCACTCAGTATTTCTCTTTCTTCTTTCTTCTTCTTCTTCTTCTGCCCCACTTTTATTCTCTGCTTAGTCTTTCATCATTGGTACATCATAGTTTATATTCATTGGAGAGCTCATATACTCCCGCGAAATCACAGGAGCCTGACTGTTTCCATGTGTTTGCTTTTTATTGCCGGTTTCCTGCCTCACTAATGTGGATTTTATCAACTCAGCATGTGGAAATTGATGTTCGAGAGAAAAGTAACATTTCCTTTTTTTTTTTTTTTTTTTTTTTTTTTTGTCGAGAATTTCCAAGCGAAGCCTCGGCGAGCGACGCGGCGGGTGCCCCCCGAGCTCGAGGACTATTTACACACACACACACGCATGCACACACATACCACATTTACACTTCAGAATAATACGCTTTCGGGGTAAAATAAATCACCGCGAGATCATACGCTGCTGCCGTCAACTCCTTGGCAAACCATCCGCCAATATAAATGAATTTTCATAGACCCGGCCAGTGACACATAAATTAACATTTTCCTCTATATTCTCGGGCTGTCAGACGGCCGACGTGCAGCTGGTAAAACTTTTCGACTGATGCCTGCAGACTCGGAGTGGAGCGTTTAAAAGGCTGCAAGAATGCGAGCGAGAGAGGAGACGGAGAGCGAGGAGGGCTAAATGTGGAAAACATGAGGACGCTGGCAGCCGAGCGGTGGGGGATCAAGGAAGGGATGGTTTGACATGGCTCTGTCAAACCAGTATAATTACTAAACACCCCAAATTACATACCCTCATTTAGTCGGAGCCTATCATTTACCACTTTCCACATAGCACTCTTTCTTACTCCTCCTATGTCCGGCTCACTCATGCGCTCACTTTCATCCCCTTTTTTTTTTTCCCCCTGCTGCTCTCTTCCCTCCCCCTTCTTTTAATTTCTTAGTTGTTTCTTCCCAAACACATGAAGAAAACACTGTGGGGACTACTTCACATGTGTGATCCTGATCTTTAGGACTAATGACTGCATGGGCGGAAGGATTCAGTAGAAGCTGAGAGTCTTCCTCTCTCCACAGGTTAAAGGAGACATACGTAAGAATATAGCGAGGCAGCCCTGAGCTAGCAGCACCATCATGTCTTCTAACACCACTTATGTACCTTAAGAGGCGACAGTGAGTGACTGAAGCAGGAGGGACCCGCGGTTCTCCTTGAAACTCTCTATGGAGCTCTTCACCCGGCAAAGTGAGTCACTGTAGCTCGGAGGAGTTGCAGGTGTAGCTTAATGGTCTCTCTCTCTCCATCTCCGGAGCTCCTCACCCGGCTGTGGTGGAGGAAATGAAACCTGTGAACGCTTGTGATCTGTGATCTTATGGATGTAAATCGACTGGCGAATTAAGGGTTTCATCTTCACCCCGACTTTCTGGTGATATGTTGCCCCCTGTTGGCTTTAAGCGTTAAAAAAATATATATATGATTAACTCCCTGCAGGTGTGAGGCCTTGTTGTGAGGAATATTATGTTCATTAGTCCCCCGACGGTGAAGGAAACATCATTTCCATAAGCTCAGGGTCTCACGTTTCCACCGACCCGATGGGGGGAACCATATGTTGGGAAATCAGGAGTTGGACTGGGCACATCTGTGGATTCCTTTGTGTGGAAGCTCACGCTTGTGTAGTTATTTTTGTGTGCTGGTATTAATGTGCTGTCTTGATTACACCCTCGCTTTGATTGGCGAAAGAAGTGACAGAAGTAGAACAAACTACCAGACTAGAATGCAAATCTCCAGCGTTCCTCTGCTGCACCAGCAACACGCTGGAAGAGTTCCGGTTCGGGTTTCCATCTGTCCTCTTTGATGGAGTTGAAACTGCTTTTCGCGCCGCCTCCTCGCTCTCCGCAGTGTTTCATCCTGTTTCCGGGGGAAGAACGAAGCACTTAGGCTCCCGGTTCTGCTCCGGCACCGGTGTGACCGTCTGCGTGACTCGAGGCCTCGTGGATGGATCGGACCGCCGGCGCCCCCGGTGCCCGTATCTCTGCAGTGGCAGAGCGATGATGATGTCATAAACCTGCTCCAGCCCCTTTAGATCACGGGTGACACTTTCACGGCTGACGGGACGTCGAATGGGCCGAGGACCTCACATCACGGGAGGGATTCCATAACTCCAGTGAGACACACACACACACACTAAAAGGTAGACCGGAGCTAGAGGACGCCTCCCCATCGGACGCCTCCCCATCGGACGCCTCCCCATCGGACGCCTCCCCATCGGACGTCCATTTTGCAAGCCGGGCGAAGCTGTGTATCATTCCCAACGAGCACATTCAGGGTTTGCAGGGTCGCCGGAGTGTGTGCTCGGTCGGTCTCCGTGGTGATAATTGCTAGGCGTTGCCCCTGATTTATAGTCCCATCAGCGGCCACGGAAACCATCAGCGTAGTGATGCAGATGAGCGGAGAGGTAACAAGATGAGAAACGACAAGAGCGACGGAGAAGTGAAAGAGACGGGACGGTGATCAATAGGAGAGAGTGGTGTCCATTTGGGTAATGGACGGAGGATCATAAGTGGACGGGGTCAGAAAGCAGATTCATTATCCACTCTATCCTGATCTCCAGCTTGTTGCCATCTGCGTCCGTCCGTGTGCGTTCGGGTGGACGCGCACGCCGATGGATGTGCGAGCGCGGAAGCCCCGTGTGCCGGCTGCCAGACGAGGTTTGCGAGTCAGCTCCATTATCCGGCCTATCAGCTCTTTTTTTCCTCATCTCTGCCATGTTAAGTGAATTAGAACTGAAGGAGAGGAGGCTGATTAGACAGCCGGTGTGAGAAGCTGACACAACTTTAAAGAGGCCGTTAAGATTGCGTTTATTGAACATCCGCAAAATAATAACACACTTAATCCGGGTGTCCCATGTGATTAATTTTCATCCCCCTCTTTTAAGTCCAAGAACTTTTTCTTTGCAAGCGTGGCTGACAGTTTGAGGCGTGCAGGCCTGTGTTAGATGCAGGTTAAGTTTCCTCGTCACCTTGGTGTCTCTGCAGCGTGAACTATCTGATCTCGTCCTTTGCAGCGCTGCTTTGAAGTATATTTGCATTGTGACTGGCTGCCAGGTGCTTTTTCTTTCTTCTCCCTCTGCATTCTTCCCGTGATATCTCTGACTCTCCTTACCTTTTCTTGTCTTCCTTATCTGTGCGTCCATTGTCCTCCTCCATTGTCCGCCCTGCTCCTTTCTCTCCTCCTGCGCCTCTGAGACGAAAAAAATGGACTCCAACATCGGAGGTCGCGGCGAGCTGTCAACGCCGCGATCGTATGGCGGCTGCCGGCTCCGCTAACAGCCGTGGATGCACTTCCAAAAAAGTTACTCTGTGTTTTTGTAATCTGAGGCAAATCGCAGGCTCGGCGGAGGACTGACGAGATGAATCCCTGATGTGACGTGTTAAGTCTGCTTTGTGCGTGTGGTCGCAGTTTGTCTGACTGAGGTGGCGCAAAGTTTTCATCACGTGCCGAGACATCAGAGCGAGGCGGCGGGGAGGTGTTGATTTGAACTCACGTCGCCCTGTAATACACACACACACACACACACACATGCGTATCCACGTGCATGCAGACTCTTAATCCGCTGAGGGATTTCCCTCTTGGCCAAAGGAGGAATGTGGTGAATGATTTTCAGACACAGACAAGATCTCACATGTCTCACATTCAGTTAGTGTTTGTTTGCGTGCCGTCTCTTTAATTGCACAACTGTATCTTAATGAATGCTAATTTTTCTTTAGGCGTCAGTGCGTAAAAGGAATCCGGGGAGTCAATGCATGTTAGGGTATCAGAACAATATAGACTCCTTACGTTTGCCTTCTGAAACCTCGAGCAACAAATAATCTATCGAATCTCTCATCTTGTTGTTGCGACTTCGCTGTCGCTGACGTGCCAAATACTTCCTCCAACATCCAAGCTTCCTCTATATTTCACGCCCCAATGACTGTCTCTCCCACGGTATGTAATCCACATGTCAATAATAAGTGCTGTGCAGTGTCGTCACGTCCCACAGAGTGAAGCGTTAAACGGATGAATGCAGTCGGTGCCCTGGACGGAGTAACCACGGTCCTGTTGACCGTACGTTAGGAGACAAAGCAGATGTGGGAGCTGGTTCACGCTTCTCCTTTAACACAACTTTATTAGTCAGACGTCAGGGTTGACTTTAACTCTGGTGCCTGTTTGTTTGTTTGCAGCTCTGTCAGACACATAAAGCCAGATTGTAAATTGCATGTAAAAACAGCCTGCAGGTATTTATACAAACAGGCTTTTTCTAATGGCAAGTGTGTGTGTGTGTGTGTTGCAATGTGAATGAGGTGCATCTGCTTTTTATTGTCCCCCCCCCTCCCCTCCGCCGCCCCCTCCAGTCTCCTAAACACTCCGCTCACACCCCCCAGCCTCACTGTCTGGATGGTTATAAATGTCTGGGTGTGTGATGCCTGCAAGCTGTCATTAGGAAGCCATTAGGAACATGCAGGGGAAGGAAAAGAGAACGGGACAACAACAAGGGAGGAAACATGCAGCTGATAATCTCGGATCAGCCGCACCACATCCTCCTCCTCTTCCTCGTTCATCCATCCGCCCCCGTGGCAAGCTGGAGGTGCACGGCTAATGGGTGCTACACCTGCTTTTACCTGCTCCCGGCCCCCCCCCGGTGCTGCTGTCAGACAGGAACATACACAGGGAGGAGGGGCTGGAGGTGAGGGAGGGGAGGGGGGGGGGGGGAAACCTGGCAGAGCAAATAAACACTGATATTGGAGAGTGAGGAGAAAAACAGGTAGAAAGAACGAGAGCGTGACAGCGAAGAAAATCTGTATCGAGAAAAAATAGCAGCCCGACTTTCTTCTTCTTCGTCGGTCTCTTCGTCTCTGCGCAACATTTAGTACAAACACATCCCGTCCACTTACTGTCTCTCTTTCTATCTAATTTCCTCTGCTCTTTGCCCCCCCCCCCTCCTCCCCGACAGTGAGAGACAGAGTAATAAGTCCGCAAACAGGTACAGTGAATCAGAGTGAGATATAAAGAGGAAGCTGGGAGGGAGAGCAGGGAGGAGAGTAAATAATAGCTGGTGAATAGCTGCTGGGAGCGTGGACACGGGGTCGCCTAGCAACCGGGGACCGGCTATGCATTTCTCGTCTCTTTGTTTGATTTCCTTTAAAAGACTGAAAAGGGGGAAAATAGACTTTGATTAGGAGAACGGTGCTGCGGTTCTGTTCTCTGTGGACCCGGCAGAGGGACAACACCAGAGATATTATATATATATATATATATAGAGAGAGAGAGAGGACTGGGGAAGGAGGAGGAGGAGGAAGTATGGGATTGATGAAGAATAAACACATAAAGGTGTGAGGAATGAGGACACTCCCTATTATCAGAGAGGAGTTGGACCTGTCTTGGGATGATGGGAGAGCAAAGGAATGTAGGCCAGAGAGTTTACCAGGACGGACCTTTAGGAACAAATAAGTGCGAGGAGACGGGCGGAGGTGAGGATGGTGAAGGAGGGAGAGCGAGAAATGTCAGCTGATGAACTCTGTGCGATCCAATCAAACTCAGAGCTCCCGAGGTGGTTTCAGGCCAAAGTGGTGGAGGTGCAGGACTGTCGATAAGTTGCACCGAGGTGGTGAAGTATGAGGAAGGAGAAAAGACTTCCTCCGTTTGTTGAACCGTGTTTCAGCATCAGATCTGCTGCACGTTCTGCACTCCCACTTAGGCAAAATGAAACGATGGCGTTGGAAACCAGCCTTTGTGCTCCTGTGGCTTCGCTCCAGAACAGCCAGTCTGTTCACTGCCAACAACAAAAAACTAGAAGTTGAATTTGTCTTTCTGTCGCATGTTTAGCCGTTTCTGTAACACAAACTGTGAGTGACGGAGCTCGTCGGGGACACCGAGAGCTCCGAGATCAGAAGGTAAACCCGTCTGGATATACACAGTAAGCTGGTGTGTAATCGCTCTGTGTGTCTTCATCTCATCCGGCGTGAGGGAACGGTGGAGATACGTCGTAAGACTCTCGACTGGGAGAATAGGATCGGAAATAAACGGCGGTTTTTATAAAACACAGAAGAATTACAGGGTTGGAAAATGACACGGCGAATCCGGCGCAGTAGGAAAAAACACTGTGTCATTGTTTGACGAGGGCAACGTGATGTGTTGATGGAAAACGGGGCGTGTGGGGCAGAAGTACAGGAAGGAAGGAGATCGAAGAGCTGCAGATTAGGTCGTATCTCACAAACGACTCGGCGGCGCCGCCATTGACTTCAGATAATTATCACCCCTGCAGACGGACGGACTGAACGACCAGCGAGCGTCCGCCTATTTTTATAAACGTCCCTGCGAGCTTGCGGGATTGAGAGCTGCTCGTCAAAGACGAAGGTGGTAATTACAAATGACACCCGGCACATCTTGTTTTGACGGTTAGAAAAAGATTCTTTGTAAAAATAGATGTCGCCGACGAAGAGGAGCTCTTCCAAGGTTTCTTTCTTGCTGTCAGCTGCTAATCTGCTGAGGTTATATTGACGTCAACATATTTCTATTGTCATAGGTAAACACATCTTTCACCCGACTGTACATAACCTCCAATAAATGCTTATTTATCGAGACGTCGTGACTCTGCAGACCACACATGGTCCCGTCTGTGGCGTTGGCATTTTTCAAAGTGCATGAAGAAACTGTTGCGTAACCCAACCGACTCCCAACCAGCTCTGGAGGTGTGATTGTGGAGTGATTAAACCACACAAGTAAACACCAATAAAAAGGTCGGACACCTGCGTCGGTTACAGTTCAGCAGCCACAGAACTATAAATCAACCTTAACTCTTCGCTTCCTCCTCCTCAGTTTTTACAGCTTAACAGGCCTCACACATCGCGGTCAGTTCTGTCATGTGTAGGCACAAAGAAGAGAATACATATGTCACAATACGCTGTTTGTGTTGGTGTTTCTGGGGGGGAGGAGATGATAGAAAGAGCCAAAAAAAAAAAATGAAGATGAGAGCGCGGCGCATTCCTGAGTAATAACCTGCCAGCCTGCCAGCCCTTGTTCTTGTTTACTGTAAACACCCACATGCCAATTACTTTATCTCACTTTCCCCTTCAGCGCTGTGACTCGCAGCCAGCGTGGTGCCCTGGGCGAGTTTCAGACTTTGGAGCCGAAGCTTGCGCTCACACGTAGGAACATCCATTGATGCGGGCAGGCAGGACTCGCTTGATTCTCTTCTTCTTCTTCTTCTTCTTCCTCACAAACATACAGACTCATACACACACAGTTCTTCCTCTCCCCTGGTAATCAGATATACTGAAATCAAGATATGGTTGTTTGTGAAGCAGCAATTACTTAGGATCTGAAATGTGCCACTAATGCCGACATGCCAGAGTCCTCGTCAGCGGTGAGTCACCTAATCACCGGCCCCCAGAGGACACCTGTCGGCGTTCCTGTCCCGCCGTGCACCGAGTGTCTGCTTCGCTTCCAGCTGGCCCACCAGTATTTAGATATTTGTACAGTACGGGGTGATTTGTCTTGGGACTGTTAGACAGTTGCTTGACAGGTAGACCGAGCCCGCTGGAGGGCATGGCGAAGAAGGGATGCATTGTTTGAGGTGTGTGTGTGTGTGTGTGTGTGTGTGTGTGAAAGACACGGCGAAACAGACAGGAGAAGAGAGAGGAGGAAGACGAGCCTGACAGATTTCTCTGGGACGCATGCTGCTGCTCTTCGGGCATCCGGATGGTGGTTGATGCGGCATGATGATGACAGATCAACACATGGCCCAATAGCTGCCTGGACTGCTCTCGCTATAGCTGAATGAAGGAGAGGAGGAGGAGGAGGAGGAGGAGGGGGGGGGCAGCCACTGGCAGTGAGTCGACATAGAGCCAAGATGGAGAGAGGACACTTGGGGGCATTTGTTTATTTATTTCCTCCCATATGCTGCATCCTCTGCAATGCTACAGTGACTCAGCTCAATGAGGCAGAAGGTGAACGCTCCATCAACCCTCTGAGGATGGGCGGGCGGGCGGCGTTCAAACTTCGCTCAAACTTCCAGCATGGGAAGTGCTACTTTGGATTTTTTTTTTTGGGATTAAAGACGTTACTGACGTTTCACTGGAGACCGGCGGCCGCTGTCGTCGCCCGCTGGGTGCACGAAACTCAGCGGAGATAAAACAATAATGAGCATATAATCCAGTGCAGTTTAATTAACCTGGTGACACTAACATCTGCATCGCCTCTGTACGGGTGTGACAGTTGCCCTGAAAGAGACACAGAGACACAGAGAGAGAGAGAGAGAGAGGGGGAGAGTCCTGGAGGCTCACGACTTGAGGAATTGTAACAGTGCCATCTCATTAACAAACGTCCTTCCTTGTGTTTGTGTGTCCACCATATGGAGAGTTGGGAGCCACGAGGCTAAAAAA
>CAAKHC010012372.1:21658-37498 GCA_901007825.1 Macroramphosus scolopax
TCTCTCTGTCTCTCTGTCTCTCTGTCTCTCTCTCTCTCTGTCTCTCTGTCTCTCTGTCTCTCTGTCTCTCTCTCTCTCTCTCTCTCTCTCTCTCTCTCTCTCTCTCTCTCTCTCTCTCTCTCTCTCTCTCACCCTTCCCCCTCTGCTTATTTTCTCTTTTCGCCTGTCTTTGTTTTCCCCTCACTAACTCAATATTTTGGCTGCCCCCACTGGATCAGTCTGTTTTCATGTAGATACTTTTCCTTGTTGCTGGTGTGTGTATATTCCGCTGTTTGTCATGTCTCTTCACGGTGGCTCATTGCCCCCCCACCCCCTCCCCCCGGGGGGGCTCGGTATCCGGCTGATCAAAAGCTCAGCAGTGGCATGAGCGGAGCCCCGATGACAGGAGCTCTGGATTACACTCTGCCCTGGACCTCTGACCACCTCAGGACGGAGGTCTGACCCTCTTGTGACGGACAGACGGAGCTGCAGAAACAAACACTAGAAAGTTCAGACTGTCATCGCTCACATGACCTTCAAACAGAAATATTGTCTCAGTAGTTACGGGTAACGGATTAGTCATCATAGCTCTGCAGAAAAACGTGTTCTGCTAGTTGTGTTTGTCTGGTCTCAAACCCTCGCGCTCCTCCTTGAAGCAAAGTCATCAACGACTGCATTACAGCAGATCACATGGTAGATCCTCCCGGCAGCGGGACCGCTGAGGCGTTCCTGTGTCACGGTCGACCTCAGGTAAGTTTCAACGAGTTCAAGTTTAGAAAAAAGCTCCTCTCTGCTTCAGCCAGGGTGGCAGCAACCCTGAGGGTGATCCGGGGATTGGAGTAAATCTCCTGTGATCCCCTTTTCTCGGGTCACGTCCCAACACTAAAACCAAGTCATTGAACTCAATTTGACTTCATCCAAAAATTTTTTTTAGTGAAAGCAGCTGAAGACGACAGTTGGCCTCCGTGTCTGTTTATATCTGAAGTCACATTTGATCCCACGAGTTTCTGCCGGATCCCGAGTCCTCGGAATAAACGCCGAGTGTGCATCCTCACCGAATCCTCTGATGGGTTTGTTCTTCAGATTAAAATGATATAAATAGGTAAATACGTTGTTTATCTGTGACGTGCCGTGTTTGTGAAGCGGTTTGAAGAACCCTCTGAAGTGCTCCAGGCCTCAGGCAGCCTTGGTTCAGGCAATAATGTTTATAATTTGCCCAATTTGCAAAGACAAGTTTACCGTCAATTCGTACCACCCAGATCGGATTTGTGTCTGTCTGCATTTCTCACCTCCCTTCGGATTAATTACACCACAATATCATCCGCCTTGTGTTCAGTCACCACATATCTTAAGGCTCAGGAAGAGCCTGCCAGAGTGTATCTAACAGGTATTTTCACAAACCACGCAGACATAACAGCTCCTCTCAGTCGCTGATATGTTGACATTTCCTGAGATGCATGTTTCTTCTGAGACTGGCACGTTCCCAAGCTCCGGCAATTGCCGTTTTTTTGAGCTGTAATAGGCACTGTGAGGAGTGATGCGGATGACAGGCGCGGAGAGGGAACTGTCACTGATCTCCCCGTACAGCAGCCGTATGTACACGAGCGCTACGTGTATCGGATGTGTAGAGCAGACGATCAAAAACGTCAAACGTCTTCATTACAAGCCGAAGAGGCCGGTTGACCGATCATCACCGTCGGAGAGGAGATGAAAACAGACTCGTACTTGAGAGATATTCAAGATGACAATAATGACGACCACCCGCTGAGATCTTCCAGCCCGCTCGTATCGTATTATCCCTGCATAGTATGTTGTCTTTAGTAGCTTGACTCATTGTGGAGGAAGTCCACCCACCTGTAGCCTGTGCATGCTCCTGTGTTTGACTTGGTTCAGTAGACCAGTTATATCAGCCCACGGGACCAGCTAAAAATGGTCAGACCACACCGGGTGAAGATGTGTGTCAGCGCCGTCGTTCTCTCTGTGAGAGTCGGTGCGTTTATGTGAGACTACACCCTGCCTTTTCTTGATTAATGGACTGTGAAGGGATTATGCTGATTCAGTTTATAACTGGGGCACAGTGACACATTCATTATACAGGTGTGTGTGTGTGAGGGAGTGTGTGTGTGTGTGTGCGTCCTTGCATGGGTGTTTTTCTACACACCGGCAGGTGAATGGAGATGGCGAAACAGTGTAAACGTCCCAGTGTTTTTTGTCCTCTGTGCCAAAGGCAAACACGGCGGAGAGCTCCCACTAATCCCAGCCTCCGGCTTCATCTAAACAACACCTGAGAGCAAAGGAGAGGAGAGAGGAAGAGGGAGTGAGGAAGTCAGAGGTGGGGGGTGCTGGGAGAGAGTCTGCTCTATTATGACATCATGTTAAATGCTGCGCGACAGGAATGATTTTTCTATTAATTTGAATAGCCAACAACATTTTTACACAACAAAACAGCAACATGCTGCATGCCAGAGCAACGTGGAGCCGTTTTCAGCTGCGTCACAGTTCGCACACATAATGTAGGTTTATGAAAATGTCTAATCAGACTGCGATAATATTATAATCAATTCATACGCCCTGTAACCAATTTAGATTAAGAGACGGGTAGGGAGCTACATAACTAATTGCTGTAATTGCTTAAGTGATTCTTTTTTGAGACATGAAGTGCAGTAGGGAAACCGAACCCACCATTACCGGACACTTTCGCGTCATGTGCAGGACAAAACCCACCCGGCATCTGGGAACCAAAACAGAGGGAATCGACTTTAGACTTGCAGATAACTGCAGCTTCAACTGAACGTTCACTGTCGTGTTTACGGTGTCTTACTGCTGACGGCTGTGTTCACCTGCTCTCAGCACAGGTACACTGTCACACACACACACACACACACACCATACCGAATAGGTTATTTGAGGACTTGTAATAGCAAGAATGCATAGTTTTACAAAAAAAGCAATGCTTTGTAATAGCTGTACTGAATTTTTAATAGGAATGCAAATTTCCGTCTGACTTTGAAGGATAAAAAATGTAACGTCAGCCACTGAGACAAGTTAAGGTATCCAGGGGAGCCACTGCATATTAAGCTCATTTTGCAGTCTTGAACATCAAACCAGACAGTTAGTGACTTGTGTCATGAAACGGAAGAAAAACACTGAATAAAAATCTCCTTTTTTTTTTTTTTTTATACCAAGCAAGCATAAAAGTTATGGCTTCATTCCTTTTTAGGAACAATTTGAAAATACAACAACCAACTTTTACCCAACGCCTCATCCTCACAGAGGTGAATCTCCCTTCGTCTCCAATGATGTCACCCCTCCACCAGCTGTCTGTCACTGTTCACTGCATTGTTAAAGTCTGCTACTCACTGATCTAAACGCCTGATTCTGAAGGAAGCCCAGCTCATACAGAAGGACACTCGCTGTCACCTCTTCAAGTAAAACCGCTGGCACGTAACATGATTGATGTAATGATGTATCACTGTCTGTTATTAGAATGAAAGGACCAATCCAGACTTTTTTTTATTGAGATGGATTGACTAGAAATCCAGATGTTTGCAGCCACCAGAGTTTTAATACAGTAGAGCCAAATTTGACTCCTTCCCGCTGTCATTTACCCAGATTTGGAACAGCGTCCTGCCAATGCTGCTGCCAAACAGAAGAATGGTAGCAGAGAATAGAAAGGGTTTGTATTCATGTGGATGAACAGAAAACGAAAATGCGAAACAATGCTCAGATTAAGATGAGTAAAGATAGCCGGGTAAACATTTCTAGATTTGGTTTGCCAATTTCTTAAAACCGGCTATGTGTAACATCTCCTTCTTTGACTTGGGATTTTCTGTGATGAGACTTCTGTCATGGATGCAAAAGTAGTCATGTTTTCTAAACAGAAGCTACATTGTGGAAATCTGTGACAACATCATTGATGTTTTCCAGCTTGTTCCAAATGAGTATCTGGAGGCAAAACTGGAGTTTCATCTTGAGATGTTTTTTTTCAATTTAGTGCACTAACCTGCTCCCTCCTGTCACACAAGACAAAAAGCTAACAGATTATCACGTAGTGTACCTGGAGGCTGCTGAAAGCTTAAGAGCTGCAGAGGATGGATAGAAAGCACCAAAAAAAAGGCTGAAGATTAGATGGATGGTGCAGATGGTTGTGTTCTGCCACTCTCCTACTCCTCGGCATGTGTATTGGTGTGTTACGTACTCAGTTCGAGCTGAGTGCCAGTTGCAAGTGTGGAAACTGTGGGAGCTGCGTCGTGGCCATTTTACAGACGAACCAGACGCCCATTCTCAGAAACACTGGGAAGTGTTTATGTGGAATCCAATAAAGAGAGTTTCAGCTGTCTGTCTATCCTCTCTGCAGCCAGTAATTACATGCCTTTTCTTTTACTTCTTAGGACTGTGGAATTACGCTCGTATGAGTGATGTTTGTCAGTGTCTGTTTTTTTTTTGTCCCTTTTTCTTTTATATTTGAACAACTTCCCATTACGAGTGACAGCCTGGTAGCAATTGGGCAAACGCTCGATTTACATGCTTGATGAGGAAGGAAGTGGATGCCTGAAGCAAACTGTTTTAATGTCATCTAAAATGTGTATCTTATCTGACAAGCTAGCTCCGAGCTAGCTTAGTACTTTAAGAGGTGACAGTGAGTCACTGCAGTACGGAGGATTCTACTGCAATCTCTCTTCGAAGCTCTTCACCCGGCAGTGGTGGTGAAAAAGGGACGATGCATGAGCCAACATTGCAATCGGTAAATTAGCAGCGCGAGGGAGCCGCAGTCCAGGCTAGCCACTCTACGTAGGAAACTCATTTTGACAGCAGGGATTGTTTGAGTGTTGGACCATAAGTTAGCGTTTTGTCTTTCGTATTATGGGATGCAAACTTTCTGGTGATGTGCTGCCCCCTGTTGGTTTGAAGTGCTAGTCTGTTTATTTCAGAACCAATCTACACCTACAAGTTGAAATAACGTCCAGCAAGCCTTGCTTTAGTAGGCGGAAGGCGTACCGTGTTGTCATCTGCGAGTTTATTCGTGTGCCTGCACCTGAGCTGAGTGTCGTGTTATAAAACTTTCTTTCCTTCGTGTGTGAACATGCCCGTGGGTGTGTGTGTGTGTGTGATGATGTGCCAGGCTATGAGTTGATTGGCCATATGTCTGCGTAAATGAGCTCTTTATTTAATAAGGCCAGCGTTCTAAATTGTCATTACTGTCAACATTTAACTGTGGTCCTCCCTGCCAGATGGTATTTTGTAATATATCACAGCAATGCGCTCTCCCAGATTACTTTTAACTAATTATATGATGAATCCATCCCAAATTAGAGAATGCTGCAGCTTTCTCTCCGTTTATCTTGATGTACTCTTCTATTCTCATTGTTATTAGATTGCTCATGATTTCTTATTCTGGATTTTCGCAGTAACACCGACATTACTGCTATAACTTACACCATAGTTTCATTTAGCGTCTTTTTATAAGCGACATTACTTCACTTTCCCATCATTTTTTCTTCATTGTGACATGTTAACCGAGTCATTTGTAGGTTTTTGAAATAAGTATAAAATAAGAACAACATTGGGTTTTCCCAGACCGCACAAGGTCACGATCTCCTGGAGGTATCAGTCACTTATTATTGTTATTGTCTACAACGTCTTGTAAATCTCTTTACAACCACAGCTATGAGAGCTTCCTGTGTGTGAACAGAAAGAAAGCTTTTTAGGAGGAGGGGGAAACGTAGGGGAAGAAGAGACTGAAGGATGCAGACGTATGTGTTGTGTGCTTGTGGTACATCACAATGTCACACTGTCAGCAATGGTCCTGTCATCACCCTGCAACTGTACGCGTGGGTTTATGTGTGCTTGCCAGACAATACGACCACCGTGGATCATAGTTGTTTTAGCCCTGTCTTGTGTCCGATATCCATCACAAACAACACAACCGACTACCTGCTAGCATTCGATCTATTTTTTCTTTCTTGAAAAAGAAAACCACGAGAACAAGAGGATCAAAATAAAAGCAGAGGCTTTGACTTTGCTTTCATCCTTGCTGTTAGACTTCTGCTGCTTCTCTCCCTCTGAGAGGAATTTCGTCTCAGATTTTTTGGCTTAGATCAATGCGAAGATTTCCAAAGATGTGACTGATAATAGTAATGCTAATGAAAACAAACCCTCCCTGTGAGAGGAAGGTGACTGGAAGAAGTCAGAGTCATAACAAGTTCAACCGCGGAGCAGAAACCAGGAGTGGAGAGGAGCTGTGCTCGGCAGTTTAAGGAGGCATGACGTCACCGCCGGTGAAAGTCACTGCTGTGGCGACCGCTGAGAAACTGCAAAAACATGTAAAATAGGAACGTTGTTGTGGTGTTGAGGCAACATAGACTCATTGTGTTTATGCCCACATGTGGTCAGTTTCAAAATCACGGAATAAATCAAGGAATAAATGTGTTTTCACAGCAGTAACAAACATTCTTTTGTGCTGTCATCACGGCTGGTTGCTAACATTAGCCTGCCGCTAACATTAGCCAGCTAGCAATATTAGCCGACGGCACACTTCTTCAAAAACATCACAGCCTCAGTGTGTGTTGTCGTCTGTTTCAGTCAAGCAAAACAAACAAGAGTACCAATCCAAATTAATTTAAGCAGATAATTGTTTGTGTTACTCCGAGGCTTCCCGTACTAAGGACAACCATGTGCAACATGTTTTTGCTACTTAAGGCTATTATCCACTGGAACTTTTGGCAGCGCCGAGTCAAACCAAGTTGCATGGGCAGATCTCGATGGGCAAAATTAAATCAATGCATACCCCAGGTATATTTATAGGTATATTTCTGTTGAGTATCTTAATATATATTTAAATTGAGACAGTTTTTGTCTTTTTTCCTCCCCCCCTCCCTCCACCCTCGCTGTCTGTCTCCCCCTGAAGGGGGTTAAGTGTTCAGGTTAATTGCAGCCCTAAGTGACGCCTCCACTGCAGCTAAGGAGGGAGTTTTCACACCATCCTTAATGTCCTTTATTCTTACCCGCACACCTTAATCTGTCCTCAATTGTTAAAAAGCGACCCTGTGGGAAATACAGTGGGCCACTTTAAAAATCTCTCTCACTCTTCCTGTCTCACCGACTCTCCTTCTCTTGCACAAGGTTGTTGGCACGTTTGCGATGATATATATCACTTATCTTATAGCCAACATTGCACGCTGCGCTGTTTCATCGTTGTTTACAGTTCTATCGAACGGGCGCTTGAGAGTAAAGTCTTCATAACGTACTGTAATAGTTTGCCGGTTTGACATGAAATAACAGCCCATTTGTTCTCCCCTTGTTGTCTCCATCTCCTGTTTCTTCCCTGTCATCTCATTTGCGCTGCCAGAAGAGAGCCAGGAGGAAGGGAATAGGAGCAGGGTAATAACAGGAGGAGAGGAAGGAAGGAGAGGGAGATACAGAGAGGGAAACCAGTGTTTAATAATTGTGCAAAAGAGGAGAGTTGAGAAAAGATCTACATCATATATAATGAATGTCAGTGTTTAAGGTTGAATGCACTTGGTGTTTGTGTATCTATGGAAGAATTGTATTAATGGGATAATACTGATGTTACATTATAGTTATATCGTTTTTTTGAAGGGATTCAGAGACACTTTACATCTTTAAATAAGCATAAATAAATGTGTCGTTTCTGTTCTCGCTTCTGTTATTACAGTAATTAATTAAACTCAATATTTGATGATCTGTCAACACAATAATATTCACGGAACAAGAAGATCAGTATTAATAGTCAGCTCATCCTCGTACCCGTAACCTGTGTTACACACCTTCGGTGGATGATACCTACACACAGACACCCTCAGGTGTTTGTATGAGACACCTAAATACCTCAATCTCCGTGGTCTCTGTAATTAACTGTATCAGTAACGTTCCTGCCCCTGGGGATTGAACCCTGGTCTCTGAGGCCGTACGTGAGATCTTTTACATCCACATTAACCAGAGTTAAACCATGAGCTAACCTTAATCTCAAACCCAACCTTAACTTAACCACCGAGAACAAACAACAAAGAACAACACGACCCATGTGTTGAAAGTGAAGATTTGCAGGCAGTCACCTGACACCGCGGGGACCGGAGTCCACTGCCCGGCAGCGGCTTTTACTCCTCACGAACTGTTGTTACTGCACCTTCATTGACACGTGTATTTTTCACACCTAGGTGAGGCAAACTGTGAGACTGCCATAATGTCCTCCAGTGTTTTTCAAGCTTGGGCATGATGTTGGTGATGGTGTCAGAAAGGTAGATGGTTAAACTCTGGATGCCCTTTTTGGAAGTTTCCCAGTCCTGATGATTTCTTGACAAGCTGATCCCATCAAACTTAATATATCAGTGAGACCTTGATTGGACTAATAACTTACAGTCTATTGACCCTCACACACAAATACAACTTGCCTGATTGAAAATGGAGCCACTCTGGTCTCCATGAAATAATGTCAATGCCACAATAGAACTCATTCAACCTTCAGTTACATCATTATCAGTGTTTTATATCCCACTTTGCCAACTTTACAGTGTATTTTTACCCTCTGTTGTATAACCAGACGTGAATGGTTTGTGTGACATTTCAAAACAAACTCCTCACTGCACTTTTAGTATTTTATTTCCCTTTCATTCACATATCTCAAGTATGCTGTTGTGCCCCTGAAAGATTTACTGTAGGTTTATTGGTAGGCTGCACAGCATCCGTTCTCTCTCTCTCTCTCTCTCTCTCTCTCTCTCTCTCTCTCTCTCTCTGCTACTCTGTCACTTGGCTCGTACTGTCATTCCACTTCACTTTCTGTTGCTCCTTTGCTTTTTACTCCGTCTCTGCACCGACTTCCTCTCCCTCTTTCTCCTCTCTAATTCTATTCATGAGAGGTACACACTCCATCATTCTGTCGGCCTATATCTCTGTCTGCCCTTCATTTTCTCTACACCTTTCTGCACCAGAGAGAGGAGAAGGGAGCGCGGAGGGAGGGGGGGTAAACAGAGAGAGAGAGAGAGAGAGATGGACGGATTGGGTGACAGTGATAAGCGATCGATCTCAAGGCCAAACAGCCTGGGGAGGAACCCCCCCCCTCCCTCCACTCTTTTCTTCTTCTTACCACTCTCCAATCCCCCTCTCCTCTTCCCTCTCTTTCTTTCGTCTATAACCTTTGTTCCCCTCAAACTGACAAGGGTTCATTAAGGGTCCACTTTGTGTTTATAAGTGCATGTAAGTGTGTGCGTCTGTGTGTGTGTGCACACACCTTTTGCACGTCCACCTAGTTGATCAGTCATGAAGGATAGCTCCCTAAAGGTATCCCTAAAGAGCTTTTAGTGGTTTTCGATCACACGCACACACACACAAACACACGCGGCCGTGCACAACTAATCAAACACACACACTCCTTTGAGTTTTCCACATGCACAAAACACTCAGCTTGTAATTGTTCGATAGTCTTTCATGCATGTTGGATCATGTCTTTGTGTTCCTTTTGCACTATGTGGCCTTTCTAGTTGAGCCCATGTGCAGAGTGCAACACCACAGCGGTTGCCCCCCCCCACATCCACCCATCCACCCAGTCCCCTGTCACACCTGCCTCCCCTCAGAAATAGGCCCGCCGCAGCATATAGCCCTAACAAGGTTGTCTATTGATCAAGTGATGCTCTTTGTTCTGGACGCCTAAATGGATCTTCAGCTGCTCTTACCGGGTTTTTATGGGGGGCTGTTAAGGCTCTGGCCTGATTACAATGGAAGCACTTAAAATGCTCAATGCCTGATGTTTTATGCAGGAGCACGGGCGGCCTCAGAGGTGTATGTATGCTACATTACAGAATTCCCTGAGTGTGCTCACTTCAGCCGGGTCTTCCTCCCCCGGTGTTGATCCAGCATGTTTGTCGGTGATTTCGTCGTCAGTTTGTTTATAATTTCGTGACCCGCTGATGAAAAGTTTGAGCGAAACGACTGAATGTTGATTCAGTCCGCGCGTGTTTGTGCAACACGCACGCGTGTTATTTTTGTTTTAATGTGTGTTTGTGCACATGCATGCATGTGCAAAAACCTGCTGGTCCGTCCTTCCAGGGTCCCGGTTTAATTTATCACCAACCAACTGTGACCGGTAAGCATGTGGAAATATTACCCACAATCCCCTTCTCCAAATCCTCCGCATCCTCCTCTCCCCACCTCCATCGCCTCCCCTGCAGCCTCCTGATAAATAAGCTTTTCCATCCAATCATTTTCTCCCCTGTTTATTCATGATGCATCCACTTCAAATATTTCACCATTCATTGGCAAATATATTGAATCAGGGCTCGATGAATTATGAAAGTGGCGACGCTGTGTGTGTGTGTGTGTGTGTGTGTTTGCCCGGAAGGCCATTTGTAACATCAGCCAGCGAGCCTGGATATTTGTGGTGTTTTGTGAAACACTGATTGTTGCTCGTATCATTCTGATCCATTGTCATCTGTCCAATTTGCTTAATTGAGATGTGCAAGTGCCCTCTGTAGTTTAACAGATGTTTTCTCTCTCTCTCAGCCAGTCGATGTGTCGTGCAGGCGTATTTCATTCAAACAGCATGAAGTCAGAGACTGAAACTGCCCCTGTGTGTTCCTCTTACTGCATGCTGATGTGCTGAACTGCAGCGATGGTCAATTAGATAGCAGCATATGATTTTTATTCTGTCCTTTTCTTCTCATGTCTGATACCTGATGACGCCCTCACTCCTCTACAATCCCATTTCTTTTTGCTCAAACCACTTGATATTCTTTGAAATAGGATTTTCCACCACAGAAATTAAGTTTGTCTTGGATAGCGTAATATTTTTCTTCTTCTTCCTAATCTTGATTTGTCTTTTTTGCTCACTCCTCTAAAAAATTGTTTCTTTTTCCTGTAATGGAAACAAAAGGTCAACAGTGTTCACGGGTTCGCATGAAGGCTGAGTGGGAAAACAAGTCGGAGACGTGGCCGAGGCTGTTAACGGCGTCAAAAACAAGTAAAAGTGAGGCTGTGAGTGGGGATTAGCTTATACAATTAACTGTGTTGGAGTCGACCCCTGACACCAGGGGAAGGTTTCATCCAACCGTACCGAGTCTAAACTTCTGACCCGGTGTGGGCCGTCTCCTCGCGCACACACACACACACACAGACCTGACTAATGCTGCAACAGGGACATCTCGCCCAGGCATCTGTTTGTCATGCGTGTGTGTGTTCCTGATGAAGGGGCCCCCGCTGTGCCCTGATGGGGACATCAATACCAGGCGGTTTAGGCTTTCGACACACTAGCCTGAGAGTGTGGAGAGAGAGCTGCAGGTGGTGTGAAAGACAGGCGCAGAACGGAGGACGGACAGAAAGGAGAATGTGAATATGAGCGTTATGTTGCTGCAAACATATAAGAAACAATCCACCAGACGGCCTTAAGTTGTGTTTTCATAATATAAGTTCACAGTAATCTTATTTAACGAGGTCTTGCGATACCCGGCCGTGACATGTGGCGAATGTGGACCATGTTGTGTTGAAGTACGAGCGTCTGACAGCCAGCTCAGGTCAGAGCTTGAGATGAAGGAGACAGCTGGGGAGTGTGTGTGCTCAGGGATGGATGGACTGAAGGATAGAAGGCATTCTCCAACTGCTCTAACTTTAGACCACACATGTCGGTAAAACTCCCCAAACCTGTCCACAGCGTGTCACCACTTGCTTCCATAAACCCCCTTTTGTGCATGAGTGTGTGTGTGTGTGCACATGTCTGGGTGCGTATATCGGGGAGTATTTTCTCTGTTTGTCCAACCCAACCAGAGTGAATAAACAAAGGGGGCGAATCATTTGCTAGGATCACTAATATTGTCTCTGTGTTGATATTTCATTTTCTATTCCAGAAGCTTATTGTTTCAATTTCCTGCTCCGCCGGGCGAGTTCAAAGGTTCATGAACTCACAGTTGGGAGTGTGAACACGAAGTAACTTGTGCCCACAAAGACGTGACCTGCAGACCTTGTTTCAGTGCCAAAACCTTCCGTCTGTCTCCGCAGGGGAAAACTCATTCAGGCCAATTAGTTTGAATGGGGCACTTGGAAAAAAAAAGTATGAATTTCTATTATCAGAGAAATTATTTGAGGACAAGATTTCGCTGGTATGTGTGTGTGTGTGTGTGTGTGTGTGTGTATTTTGAGTGTGTGAGAAGAGCGTGAAGGGAAGAGTTTCAGTGAGATGTGTGTGCACAAAGGTGTTAATAGTCAGTACAAGACTAGGAAGCAATTAGAGATAGGCTGTAACAGACACCCTGAGACATTGACACAAATACAGTAAGCCCCCCCGAACACACACACACACGGCTTGCTTGTAATCGCCTGCAGCCGACTCCCCAGGACAGAAAAACAAAAGGCACTCAGAGCATCTTCCAGCCTGTTTGATGTGACATGCAGCTCTGTTCGACTGACGGAGTTCCTGCTCTGTCAAAGTGGGCCTTTTAAACGGGGCTGATTTCGGATCAAAGGCAAAGACGGGACTGACTGACTGCTCCTTCTCTGCACGGCCCGACGTGTTGCTCTCTCCAAACAGACAAACGTAAAGTCTCTGCATAGTGACACAAAAAGGGAATTTTAAGTTACACCGTTGGTGTGAAGTGAAAGCAGCTGACAGCTCAATCGAGGGACAGAAATCTCCCGATTCAAAACATCGACACATGGAGGATGTTCAACTTCCTGATTCTCAACTGGCTTCGTATGATTACAGTATGGGTCGTGTATGCTAATGTTCACCCCGTTATCAGCTGATGGACTCTGCTGTTGTTCGAAAATACAAACTGTAATTCTGCATTTTTCCGTATCCCTTCGGATCGGAAAACCAAAATCAGCAGAGCCTCTCCGCCCTTGTTGTCAACCAAAGCCAGCAGTGGACGACGTCCGACCGTAGAATAAGCAGCAATAGCGACAATGTTTTGTGACAAACACGGCGATAACGACACAGCGGCCGAGGAGTGAATGCGCCGCAACAACACATTCGCCACAGCCACAATCGTACGAACAGACCGTCTCTCCAGCAGTGAAATACTTCCTTAACAAAGCACTTGTTATTTTGTTATTCAGATTCTTTTTTTGCTTTTTTAAAATCTTAACTTTCCGATGAATAGAGATGTTTGTTGGGATACACACACACACAAAAAAAAGGAGGCTGTCTGTATGTTAATACTGAAGGTCTGTCCGCAATAAACATCGGAATGTAGCGAGACCAAGGTCTCTGCAATATGAGAGCAACACAAGGATAACTGTTTATTGGCCTTGAACTACGCAATTTAACTTTTGAGGTATGTGCGTGTGCACATGCATGTGATGTACAGTATATGTATGCATTAGGATCTGTGTGTGAGTGTGTCTGTGTGTAGCCCAGTGTGTGCATGCCCACGTCTATATTATCAAGTGACCTTTGCTGCCCTATGTAACGCCGGCATTGCCCACAATAAGACACACAGCCCGAGTACCCGACACACCACTTAACCCCCTGCCAGGGACCTTGACAGCTTCTCCATGGGAGGCTGACCCTGAAGGTCCTGGAAAACGCTTTGTTCATACCAAACACACACACACGCACACACACACACACTCCGACTGGCTGCATTAAGACAGACTTACACTCTGTAAAGACGTGTACACTGTGTAGGAGCTAACAGGCTTCATAGCCGTTAAACAGGGGATGAGGTATTAGCAGAGTGTTGATCCCTTTGGAGTTACATGTGTCCTTTTGACCGGCTTGCTATGTGTTTCTGCCTCCATATGTCTCCCTGACACATATGGAGTATAAGTCATTTAGCATGTGTAAACACGTACACGGGGGACAGTGGATGACGTTATCAAGCAAGGTTGTTGGAAAATCTGCACATTCCAGTCAATCCAATGTTAAGCGTCTTTGTATTTTCCCTGTTGTATTTGGTACTAAATTCAACATTCAACAGATTGTTGAAGTAATTCCAATTTGAGCCGAGCACCTCGGAACAATTGTAACAGACATTTTCGATTACCGGACTTTGAATATACAAAGTAGAACCTTTACAAAATATGTATTTGTGGGCTTTAGATTATGTTGCAATGCCAAATCACAGTGCAAAAGCATGCAGATGTACTTGTATGTGACTGCCTACATGCATGACTGTGTGTGCATGCATGCTTGTTGTGCAGATGAGAAGCAATAAAAGAAGATATTCTCAGTGTCTCTAGAAGCAGCAGTCCCTTGCTTGGTAACTGTCCTGTGCCGAGGCCGGTTCCCTCCGTCGTCTCTCTGCAACCATCTGCTTTATGAAACACTCTACAATCAGGATATTGTCTCCTCTGTTCCTCCGCCGGCACATCAACCGCGTCTCTTGTCTCTTTACCAGATCTTCGCCTCAAAAGCAGAGTCATAACACCGGGGACGCCGAATGAATCTGGATTGTTCTCAAAAGTCATGATTGAACTTTAAAGTTATTATCTGACTGCAGAGAGGAGACTGGATGTGCAGCCCCGGTAATCTGATTGTAACAACACCGATCGCTCTCCGCCGTTCAGATGAAAAACATTTATTAGCCTTTTACAACCCCCTTTATTTTTCTAAAATTTGATCTCGATTTTGGGAAATCTGCCCGGACGATATCTATCAGGGAATATTGTTTTCATTTGATTTGATGGATGGTATCTATCAGGGCTGCAGTGTGTAAACAATGTTACAGCTTAGACAGGTGCACACTGTTTAATGCAATTAATAGCATGAGCTGCACATGATATGAATGTGACCTTTGACCTTACCAGAGCAGCTCATGTAGCTTCGTGACATCACGTTTCTGGAGTCGCCTGCAGGCATTTCAGACGGGTTGTGTTCGCTGTCATTTGCCAAGATAAGTCACTGAAGGCAGCAGGGACACGGCAAGGTTCCCCCCGCATGACAGTGACGCATGGACATGCACAACTATAGCTATAATCTGTCAACAGAGCAACGACATACTCACAGATAAGCACATAATACTTTGTTATGTGGCCTCTCTCTTTTCAGTGTAACTCAGCCTCACCTAGAATCTGACACGTCCTCTGACAACATGCACACACACACGCACGGACACAGTCAGGATACTGTCAGTGGTTTGTGAACTGTGAAAGGGGGCACAGGGTTTTATAAGCATCTTTGCAAAGCTCCATGGCAACCTACCTTGAAGGTCAGCGTGTGTTTGCCCATGTGGACCTAGAGTATGGATACGGGGCTGTTGCTGCGGGGCGGTACATGTGTGTGCAGGCCGTAACGATCAGCGCTATCGGGTGAGAACACAAGCCGTCTGTGTTTTCACAGCGACCGGACAAATACATGTTTGTGTTTTCAGGCTTTTTCATCCTTCCGCTTTCTTCTTCCCCCATGTTTTTCCCTTCATGTTCATCCCCATCTTTTGCAGCTTTTACAGCATCACACACTCCTTTCTTCTCGGTATCTCCTCCCACTCCGGTTCGCCCTGAAACGCATCGTATTTGCTTTATTTTTTTTTTTTTGTCCGTCTCGTCGTGCCATTTAAATCCTCCATCCATCTGTTGATCATTTGTCCTGAGAGAGCGGGTGCAGCGGGGAGTGAGGGGGCTCACATGGCAACGAAAGGAGGAAGGAAGAGGGGAATGTGTGTAATAAGCCGTCACATACAGTCAATGTTAATGTGATGCACGCCGACTGAACACGCTCTGTGTTGTTGTTCTTCTTCTTCTGTGGACAAATTGACAAACACACTGTGGTCTTAACAAATCCATGAGAAATCAAATGCTCTTCACTGGCGATTCAATAAAGTTGAGTAGCTCTCGATCTTTGGTCAACTGGAAGAAAACCGGTGTGATGACACATTGAACCTATCAGATCGACCCCCCCCCCCCCCCCCCCGCGCAGAC